>JACEVL010000255.1:71391-190098 GCA_020284085.1 Aporrectodea caliginosa | reverse complement strand
TGTCTGTCTGTCTGTCTGTCTCAGACTGTACAGTATGTGTCAACGCTAGTTGACAGAATAAAACAATATGCTTCTGTTGGATATCTGTGGCATCGTAGGGGATTGCGCTTCTGATTATATATAGTGGCTCTATCTAAATTAACTTAAGCAATAAACCAATCTTTGTCGTCAAATGCGAGACATTTAATCAGTATCGTGTGTGAGAATCTTGTTGAGTAACTAGGCCTAAGGGTCTACATCAACGGCTAAGGAAGTCGCTATGTGGCGTTTATTGATTGAACATTTATTTCTATTCTTAGACACCGTTAAAACGGTTTCGATGGACCATATAAATTTGTCAGTTACATTTTATTGACAGTGAGATTAAAGGCAAGTGCAAAAAGATTGAGTGCAATGTAAGATTGACAAAACAGTTGCACCTAGTGACCTCAACAGACATCATCATGTTATCCGGCAACCGAAAGTCGTCATGGAAACGGTTGCCGCTAGCAACCCCAAGGTAAGACATTGCGTGAAAGCGGACGAAAAGCGAGCGGACGGGCTGTAGGTGGATGGGTGTTGCCGCTGCGTCTCCCGTTCGAGATGTTGCATTAGACCCCGCTCTGTTGATGGGATATGAAGGGGTGCCCCTCGTTCACCTCCTGACTAGTTCTTCGGGACATCTGCATGGAGAAAGAAACAGTTCTTCATCAGAAATAGACGTCTGATCTTCTGCACGGTGACATGATTATGGTTGTTTTTTGGTGCGCCATCGCTCGATGCCTTGTGCATTAGACACCACAGTTACTAATTAATTAGTAATTTTTCGATTTCAAATTAAAATAAATGACAATTAAAGCCTCGGTTATTAAATGCTCTTCCGTCTATCACCCCTCTGGCTATCTCTTGAAGAATACCTGTCCTGATCAATTATTACGCGAAATTATATAATGGCAGACATTTCATCAGTTGTTTATCGCCATTTTCTGACCGTCAATGGCTGTTAACGTCGAATTTACCCTACGTGTGCGCGGGTAACACTTATTATTATTACTCAAAGGTTTTACGTCGCCCTATGACACCAAAGGCCGTTGACGACAATTCACAATGTATAACATACAATGAAAACGAGAAACTTAGCGTCCAAACGACACCATTTAAATGTGTCAAAATAAATCCTTACAATGTCACAAAATTCAATGTTTAACAACATAAAGTAATGCTTCGCTTACTTTCTGTGATACCCATGTGATTAAGTTATTCGATACAATTACACGGATTTCCTTTATTTATAGTATCCGAATAATGCGTGTTAGAGGTGTCTAAGATGAAAACTGTAGTATGCATTGTTTAGAGACACTTTGCGGCTGCCAAGGCCATTTGCGCGACGTTTAACTTATATTCTAATTCTATATTAGATAAGATAATTATATTTCTATACGTGGCTGTAGTTCCTGTTTAATGACGTTGCATCATACGAGAGATAATCAACGTCGCCCTCCTTTGCTGAGTCTCCCATCTGGCACCACAAGAGTATACGACAGTTTCCGTGATTTCCTTCCATGTATACGTTGTTTAACGACGCAGTGTCACAGCGTAAGTGACCAGCGTCGCCCTCCTATGTTATCAAAGTTTGGGACTGGCACCACTACGATGATAGGGAGTTTTTCCTTTGCTTATCGCCATATCGTGGCCAACAAGGGCCGTTAACGTCGACCTTTCCTATAAGTGGCAAAATCTCGGTGTTGCATGCTACCTATAAAGCGCATTTGCTGAATTTATAGCATACGAAAATGCTTGTTCAAGGTGTTTTAGACGCGCACTGTATTATCTATTGCTTAGCGACATCTTGGGAATTGCATAAATAATCGAAGAGCGCCCCTACCTTATGACAAAGCATCAATCGATGGCGCTAAGCAATTGTGATTAAAAGACTTGCTCAAGATCCTACACAGTAACTGTGTCAGAGGAAGAGGTGACTTGAACCGTACTCTACGCGTTACAAGGAAAGCACTCATCCAATCGTCTACCGTGTCCCACAAATCCCAGGTAAAAATCAATCGATTAGTTCAACGGATACTGATTGAGCAGTGTCTCCACCTGGCGGCGGGTAATGGAAGGGGTCTTTTGACGACTGGACGATATCTCTAGATTTAGATCCTAATAAAAAAGAGACAAGATTACATGATCAGATTTGATTAGATCATAAGAAGAAATCAGATTAGACAAGAGGGGATGATAAGATTCGGGAGATTAAATTATATTAATAGAAAGTTGGTTATAATACTCTCGATCAGATGAGACTAGATGCAAACCCAGGATGACGCTAAGCAATTGATAATACAGTGCGCGTCTAAAACACCTTTAACAAGCATGCTATAAATGAGATAGGACTTCAAATGATCAGTTGATTAGGTCATATTAATACTTTACATGATGCCTAGATTGGATGACTAGATGATTAGATTAAATAACCCGATTAGATGATTTGATTAGATGGTTATATTAGGTCACATGTTTATGTTAGAGCACGATTAGATTATGTGATCAGAATACAAACGACTAGAATATACATAAAATAAATGAGATTAGAAAACATGATTAGATTAAATGATCAGGTAAGATTACCTATGATTATATCATATACTGATAGATTAGCTTCGCTTAGATCCGCGTGTCCCCACTCAGACTTGATAAAGGAGGGCGACGCTGATTTGTCTCTTCTATGACGCTGCCTTGTTAAACAGGAACTAAAGCTTCGTATGGGAATATATTTATTTATGTATTTATGTATTTAGGTAGAGTCGATATAAAAATGGATTTAAGTTTTAAGTTTCACTCTTGGAGTATGGTGCCAGGCCGAAGCCCTGATGGAGGAGGAGGGCGACGCTGATCATTTACGCTGTTACATAGCGTCGTTTGACTACGTATACATGAAAGAAAATGTCAAACACTCGGGTGGTGAAAGCATGAAGCCTAGATAATGGAGGACTACGCCCTACGTCGATAAACAGGAACTTAACAATTAATAATACAGTGCTCGTCTTGGACACCTTTAACATGCATTCTTGCCCCGCCATTAGCTTGTTTGTTTGCCCTCTCACAGTGCCAGTCCCAAGCCTTGATAAAGGCAAAGCTAATGATCTTCGTTATCACATAGTGACGTAAGAATGAAACTACTACCATTGCCAGTGGGTCTCAAATCTTGTTCAAACAGTACATGTATTGTATTGTATTGTATTGTATTGTATCTGTCAATTTATATAGCGCCTTTCGCAGTGCACACCAATCAGAGGCGCAATGACGTTAACGGCCCTTGGCGGCCAGAATATGCTGCTTGACAATTAACCCTTTGGAGGTGAGCTGAAGCATTGTAACGTTTGAGGGTTGGGATCTGACATACCCCAATAGATATAATTACTTGCAAGTCGGCACGTACACATAACACAAATTGTGAGATTCGGCATTAAATGTATACACGTATAGTCAATCTGACCTTTGGTTTTGAACGCACCTCGGTCCCAGATGTAGCCCGGTTCCTGTAATTACATGACTTCTCCTAACTTCGTAGGGTATATCCTCTCTGCCAAAATTTGAACTCGGGGATTCACAATTTCTGCGATTTTTGCTGTTCTACCTTTAAGCACCGAGGGTCAATCTGACCCTCTGTATTAGTACTTGCATGTGGGCTACGCATTTCTTGTTTTCTATTCAATAATAATATAGATCAAAGCCAATTACGTAATCAAATGTGAAGACAGGAGATCTGGTGAGAGGAGAGGAGTCTGGTGAGAGGGTAGAGATCTGGTAGAGAAAAGGAGATCGGTGGGGCAGGGGGAGGCTATCTGTGAAAGGGAAAAATATCTGGTCAGAGGAGAGAAGATCAGATGAGAGGATAGGAGATCTGGTGAGAGAGGATAGGAGATCTGATTTGATCAGAGGGCAGTGATCGGGTTAGAGGAAAGGAAATTTTGTGAGAAAGAGATCTGGTGAAAAGGACAGATGGTGAGAGAGAGGATATCTGGTGAGGAGAGGATATCTAGTTAGGAGAAAGAAGATCTGGTCAGATGAAGTCTGGTGAGAGGATAGGAGATCAGCTTTGAGGGTAGTAGATCTGGTGAGAGGAGCGGAGATCAAGTGAGAGGATAGAAGATCTGGCGAAGAAGGATGACTTGGTGAAAGGAGATCTGGTGAGGAAGGAAGGGAGATCTGGTGAGTGGAGAGAGAGATCTGGTGTGGAGAGAGAGATCTGGTGAGAGGGCGATATTTGGTGAGAGAGGAGATCTGGTGAGAGGAAGGACTGTCTGGTTAGAGGAGAGGAGATCTGGTGATAAGATAGGAGAACTGGTGAAAGGAGATTAGATCTGGTAAGAAGATAGAAGATCTGATGAGAGGAGAGATCTGGTGAGATGATAGATTTGGTGAGAAGATAGGGTGAGGTCTGGTGAGAGGATAAGAAATCTGGTGAGAGATTAGACGATCTGACGAGAAGATAGGGTGAGATCTGGTGAGAGGATAAGAAATCTGTTGCGAGGATAGGAGATCTGGTGAGTGGATAGTAGATTTAGTGAGAACTGGCGAGAGGATAGGAGATCTGGTGAGAGGAGAGGATCTCCTATTATTCCATTCCAACTTACTTATTACACTTGTTTATGCTTATGTAATTCATGTTAATAAAGTTGATTGTCAATTTAACTGAATTTGCAATTGACTTTGCATTAGGAATTAAGTGGGGTCAAAATGACCCCCTTGGTGCTTCTAGGAAGTTCGATTTCTCGGTAGCCTACTTCTAGTGCTAAACTATAGTTATGTAACCAATTATCGGCTAAACTGGTGATTTTCAGGAACAAATAACAGTTTTAATCATAATTGATATTGCCAGCGTGGTGGCGCTCAAATTCAAAGCGGCCCTTTGCAGTGGCATCTTCGTGGCCCTCGAAACATGTAACAGTTGGGAACACGTGACATAATACCCGTTATAATGGATCAATTTTGCATCGATGCAAGACTATATGCTGTAATATCTTATAATCGCACAATTTTTTCGGCACTGTGTCGTTACTTTTTTTAATTAATTAAAATCCAATATGTATACGAAAATTATAATTTCACTTTAATATGCAAGAAATAAAAAAAATGGCGTCCAAAAGTACCTGAAAGTGTCCTAAAGTGTCCGTATTTCACATTCACTAAGGTGGACAAAGACAAAAATAATCCAAGCTGGTTCTACGTTTTCCGTAGAAAAAGCAGCGTAGAATAACTATGGGGTTTGTCATACCCCACCTCACCTCCAAAGGGTTAACTGCATGTTACGTTTGGCTACCAGAGTTCTTCAAGTCGACTTCACCTTATAAGTATTTCGAAGCTGTAAAGTCTCTAGCGATTATGCATCCAGAGTGGAACAGCATTTAATGGCAACAAAGGCCGTTGACGTCGCCAGAAGTTGTTTTGAACACTACCCACCATGGAATAGCTGTACAGCTAATTTAGAACCGCTCTTCTGCTTTTACTTAGCGCAATCACCATTACATGCGATCACTTACAATCGAGTGAAGTAAATACTTAACCATAACATTAAATTATCCACTACAATTCAACGATATTAATTTAGTGATTGTTTGTCATTGTGCATTTAATATGCGCCACTGTATACTGTATAATAACCGAACATCAGTCGATGATGCTGAGTAATTGTGAGTTAAGGACTTACTCAACCGTCTCAAGAGGAGCATAGAACTCAAACTCATCGCATTGCAAGGCGAGCGTTCTACCAATCCACTACCGTGTCGTTGTAAATTGTCACTGTAACTATCCCAACAGCTAACGCAGGTTATATTCGCTATATACGTCATATTTGTATGTATGCATGATTTATGTACCCACATATGGGTACGGTAATATACATACATATATATTTAAAACTTACTTACTTCTTTCCACGCACTTCTTGCCTTTTCAGCGGTTGGGCCGACCACGTGGATATCTTCCTTTAGATCTGCATGTTCTTTTAACCAGAGACTCTGTACAAACCTTTACGAAGAACTTGAAAACTGTTCTTATCGAAGGAGCTGACATGTGGTGGGAGCGTATTTATCTTGGAGGGGCGCTTTATAAGTGTTCCTATTGAATGAATGAATTAATCAATCAAGCTACCAAGCATTTTTTGTAACACTGGCTACCAAAGGGGGGGGGGTGGTTACCACCCTCTATTCGTGTTTGGTTTTACATATCATAACTTTGTAATATGGATTAAGCATTCATTTCTGCACAGAATGGTTTTAGTTGTACATTATGTGAATGCACCTCAATTACATCACTTTTAACAACGGAACCCATTAATTAGCAATTTTGTATATTATTGCGTACATTTTATACCTTTTTGGATTAACAAATATAAGATTATGTTTTGAAACTAATCAATGTATAAAAATACACATCCTACACATGTTTATATAGTATAAATGTACATCCATACATATATATCCATACATATATATCGGTTTACGTTGTTATGCTGTATTCAGCCATTTTCACACAGATTACGCGTATTATTATTTATTTTGATCACTCCCGGTATTCAAAATACAAAGATGTAGGTATGCAAATGAAGCCCTACATTCCCTCTAAAGAATGGTATCTTTGTTTCTCTTCGAGGAAGAAAATGAGTACGCTATAGACGAAAAACCAGGGGGTCGTATCAACCCCCTGGTACCTCGGGTATGTGTAACTTTTGAAAGGCGTGAGATATCAAAATGTTGTTTACCTCAAAATGTGCGCAAATGATCCTGCTACAGCTACTTAAATTATCAAAATTATATTCCACATGGAACAAGTTTTCGAAGCAAAAAACCTAGGGGGGTCGTAATAACCCCCCTTGGTAGCCCGAGGGTTAAGAGATTATTTATGTGGAATCATAATTCAGCACAGGTCAGCAACTAAGTCGACAGGTGGAGAAAATTGATGGCTAGAACAATGCTCTAGAAAGTCTTTCTCTCTTTTAAACATATCGTCGCATATACCACATCCAAAAGATTTGGACTGTTTTGCATTCATAAGAGATTTGAATTGGCTAATATGCAGACATTCTCCATCTCTAATTTTCGGCAAAGGACCTGCAATTCCACTAGAATGCGGATGTACGTTCGTTGAGTAACCCGGGATCCGGGATCCCGGGATCCCGGAACCTTTTCAAATCCCGGGATCCCGGGATTGGCAAAATGGAATCCCGTATTTCCGGGATTACAAAAATCGGATTTTTAAAATTAAAATTACATGATGCACAGTCTAATTCTTCCTTGGGCGATAGACGCTAATACGACAAATAATTAGCAGAGGCCCTAGTAAGACTAGAGTGCAGACGTACCCTTAATTGCTGCCTTAATATCAGGGAGCTGCAGCGGTGCACCCTGCTGCCATGCTGCTGCTAGGCTAGCCTGCTACTGCCTGGGTTCCTCGCGTTGCGGTCGGTCGCCCTGACCGTGGTCATCTGGCATTCTCGACCTGATTTCGGGCCGTGGTATCACTATCAACTATTAAGTATCAACCCATCCCTGCTGCTGCCAAGTGTCACTACCTAATGAGTCATAGCTCGAGCTCAATTCGCGGTCGAAGTAGACAAGGCGTATTGCATTAGCCTACTGTTATTTGACCTACTACTATACTACGTCTACGACGATGACAGTCATATAGAATAGCGTTTAAAAACTAATTTAGTTAAATATATTTAATAGATTTCATGAATAATAAACGTCAGTTGAGGCGGAACGTGCATTTTCGGCAGTAGGTGTACTATGCTATAAGATAAGCTCAAGGCTAGGACATTCTACTATTGACACTTTTATGTTTCTTGCGATCATTTTATCGTAAATAACTCTTAACAATACATGGACATTGAACTTTTAACTTTTAATTTTAAGTAATATGTATGTTTCTATGTCTGTATAAATATGTATGTATGTAGGCCTATGTATGTATGTATCATGACGTGTATGTATGTATGTATGAATGAATGTATGTTGTATGTATGTATGTATGTATGTATGTATGTATGTATGTATGTATGTATGTATGTATGTATGTATGTATGTATATGTATGTGGCGTTATACATCTATGTATATATGCATGCATGCATGTATAATAATATGCAACAATAACATGTATGTATGTATGTATGTATGTATGTATGTATGTACGTATGTACTTATGTATGCAGTGATGGATTTATGTATGGATGTACGTATACATGCATGTATTCATGCATGTATTTGTATGTATGCGTGTGCATGGATGCATGCATATACATGCATATATGTATGGATGTATTTTTTTATGTATATATGTGCGTGTGGGCTATGTATGTATGTAGGTATGTATGTAAGTATGCATGCATGTATGCATAGATGAATGGATATGCTTGAATGTACTTGTATGTATGCTCATGCATATATGTATGGTTGAATATCTGTATGTATATATGTGTGTATGTATGGATATGTATGCATGTATGAATGTATTCAGTTGTATGTATGTGTTACGTTAGTACTGTGTACATGCATGTTTACATGTACATGTATATATATATATATGCATGGATTTATATTATTGGCATGTGTATATGATATATATAGGTGTGTATGTATGTGTGTATGCATTTATGGATGAATGCATGTATGAATATATGTCTAAATGTATGTGTGTATGTATGTATGTATGTATGTATGTATGTATGTATGTATGTATTTGTATGTGTGCGTAATGCATATGCATTTATGCATGTACATATTAGTATGTATGTATATATGTATATGCGTATATGTATGTGTGTATGCATGCATGTCTGGATATTATTATGTATGTATGTATCTATGTATGTATGTATGTATTTATGCATGTATATTTCGTATGTGTGCATGTGAATGTATGCATGTACATGTATATAATTATGTATGGATATATTTTTGAATGTATATATATACGTGTATAAATGAATGTGTGTATGTATGTATGTGTGTATGCTTATATGTATGCAATAATGTATGTATGTATGTATGTATGTATGTATGTATGTATGCATGTGTTTGTATGTAAGTATGTGTGTATCTTTGTATGTAACATAGCCTGGAATATGTGATAGTCGATGGGCCTATCAATGTTAAAGCCTGGGGTCTGTTGGACCCCAGGTGTGCTAAATATGCCCTAGGTGTCTTTCTTATTTTTTTATAATTGAACCAAGAATACTAAACTTTTCCAATTAATTCATAAATGTAGAGGGATGAATTGCTGAGGAATTTGAATTATTTCAGATTTTTACTATTTGTATCAACGTAGCTATTCAAGGAAGTTTCATCGATGGGGTCCAATGGACCCCAGGTGTGCGTCATAGGGTTAATGAACAGTCATTCTACTGTATTGAGCTGCGATGAAATTATGTTCTATAAACATGTTTAATGCTGATGCTTTACTTGTTTTTTAGGCAGTCTATGAAAATGACGAGCAACATTCTTTCAGAGCTTCAAAATCTAATTGTAAGACAAGACTTTCATCTTAATAATATTAGAGTGGATTTCTTTTACTCCAACTTTGTCTATAGTCAGCTATTATATCTTCACTAAATAATTATATCCTAAATAATAGCACGAAGGTGTGCTTTTATGCAACAGATGGATAGCTTCAGTATTTCGTCATGAAGTTTTTTCTGTGTGAATAATTTCTCGTCTTACTCGAAAAGAACTACTACTGATACATGAAAAATGAATTCTTCTTGTAAGCATCTGAAAGGCGAACTTAACCCTCGGGCTACCAAGGGGGGGGGGGTGGTTGCCACCCCCTAGGTTTTTTTCATCTCAAACGTTTTCCGTATGGAATAAAAATTTGACCTTTTAGGTAGCTTTAATTATTAATCTGTGTAAGGTTCCTGAGTGGCCGACTTCTAGTTAGTAAGAATTCTTTTCATCAGTGCAACTTGTGTTTGACCAGCACTGAAACCCATGCAATGGCCATAATTAAATACTCTAAAAATACTTTTACCTAAATAAGTAATGTAAAGTTGGGCAATTAAGAAATCTTACACTTACCGTTAGTTCTATCACAGGATATCTACAGGTAAACCTCCATTTTAGCATATTTTATTCTTGTTTATTTCAATTACTTTTTATGATTACTGTCATCAATCCAACTCCTATTTACCTATGTATTATTTTCATCAATCCAACTTCTAGTTTCACAAGAGACTATTTTCATCAATCCAACTTCAATTTCAATGCAAAACCTCATTCCATTAATCCAATTTCATTTTAACGCAAAAATTCTTTCATTAATCCAACTTCCCTTTTAACGCAAGAATTATTTTCACCAAACCGACTTCTATTCTTATTGTTCAGTGTTCCGCTCTTAGGCTAAAGGAATGAAGCAATGCCATTCTTCTCTATTTGGTGCCTATTCCTTTATTTCTTTATAATCCTTGCCTGTTTCTTTTATAATAGATTTAAGAACGGGAGTGATAGTGTGATGCTTTGGTGCATATGGTGATGCTTCAGTGTATATTAATGAACATTCATTCTACTGTATTGAGCTGCGATGAAATTATGTTCTATAAACATGTTTAATGCTGATGATGCTTTACTTGTTTTTTAGGCAGTCTATGAAAATGATGAGCAACATTCTTTCATAGCTTCAAAATCTAATTGTAAGACAAGGCTTTCATCTTAATAATATTAGAGTGGATTTCTTTTTCATTCATTCATTCATTTCGGACATTTATATAGCGCCTCTTCAAGAAACCCACTCAGAGGCGCAACTCCAACTTTGTCTATAGTCAGCTGTTATATCTTCACTAAATATAGCCTAAATAATAGCATGAAGGTGTGCTTTTATGCAACAGATGGATAGCTTCAGTATTTCGTCATGAAGTTCTTTCTGTGTGAATAATTTCTCGTCTTACTCGAAAAGAACTACTACTTAAACATGAAACATGAATTCTTATTGTAAGCATCTGAAAGGCGGACTTAAAATGAACTAATCGGTAATGTGTGAAACTGGACACTGCTGGTCTTGGAAAGGCTATGACAACACCAATTGCAAAAACCTTTAACGTTGCTTTGAACCGCATACCAACACTCATCCTTGTCTATAGTCATATACAGATCCCGACTTTGTCTGGAATCTTGTGATTGGAGAGGCACGTTCGAATCATTTAAAGACACAAGCATATGTTAATTATTTCAGAAACTGTATACTGAAGGTGATCGTCTCACAGCTCATCAAAGAACCGATACTGGATAAAACACTGAAATTAACAATTAAGTGAGTTTCCTGATGGAGAATACGAAAACCCATACGGGCGAAAAACCATACAGGTGCCAGCTACGTCAGAAATTATTTAATGAAGGTGGTACTCTGAAAAGGCACATGAGAACCCATACTGGTGAAAAACCATACAGGTGCCAGCTATGTCGGAGATCATTTAATCACGGTGGTACTCTGAAAAGGCACATGAGAACCCATACTGGTGAAAAACCATACAGGTGCCAGCTATGTAAGAAATCATTTAATGCAGGTGGTACTCTGAAAAGGCACATGAGAACCCACACTGGTGAAAAACCATACAGGTGCCAGCTATGTAAGAAATCATTTAATGCAGGTGGTACTCTGAAAAGGCACATGAGAACCCACACTGGTGAAAAACCATACAGGTGCCAGCTATGTAAGAAATCATTTAATCAAGGTGGTAATCTGAAAAAGCACATGAGAACCCACACTGGTGAAAAACCATACAGGTGCCAGCTATGTAAGAAATCATTTACTGAAGGTGGTCATCTGAAAACGCACATGAGAACCCACACTGGTGAAAAACCATACAGGTGCCAGCTATGTAAGAAATCATTTACTGAAGGTGGTAATCTGAAAAAGCACATGAGAACCCATACTGGTGAAAAACCATACGGGTGCCAGCTATGTAAGAAATCATTTGCTGAAGGTGGTCATCTGAAAACGCACATGAGAACCCACCATGGTGAAAAACCATACAGGTGCCAGCTATGTAAGAAATCATTTAATCAAGGTGGTCATCTGAAAACGCACATGAGAACCCACACTGGTGAAAACCATACAGGTGCCAGCTATGTCGGAAATCATTTAATCAAGGTGGTCATCTGAAAACGCACATGAGAACCCATACTTGTGAAAAACCATACAGATGCCAGCTATGTAAGAAATCATTTAATACAGGAAAAACCTTGACGGTGCATATGAGAACCCACACTGAAGTTAAACCATTTGTATGTGGGGGTTGTAATAAAGGGTTCACAGATATTGGACATCTAAAGAGTCACAGAAGAACTCATGCAACTGAGAAGCAACACTCGCGCAACAAACCTTATACCAAGAGCAGTTCTTCAGCGAAGCAGTTTGAACTCCATGCAGGAACACCGCAACAGGATCTTAAAATGGGAAGTGAAGTAATTGCTAACCTGTCTGATCACTTCATCAGATTTAGTATTCCAGGCGTTGTTGATAAAGAAAATGAACGTTACTCAACGAACGTACATCCGCATTCTATCCTGGAATTTTGCCAGATCCTTTACCGATTAGAAATGAATCAATCCCGGGATCCCGGGATCCCGGGATTGACGTTTGCAAGGAAAAATTCGTCTTCACTGTAGAATAAATAGAGCCTATAGGCCCCTATATTTAATGCTATAACGCAGTTGTGCATTAAAGACAATGATTTTTAGAACATTGTGGCTTTGTATTGTTAACTTATTACTTAAAATTAAAAGTTAAAAGTTCAATGTCCATGTATTGTTAAGAGTTATTTACGATAAAATGATCGCAAGAAACATAAAAGTGTCAATAGTAGAATGTCCTAGCCTTGAGCTTATCTTATAGCATAGAACACCTACCGCCGAAAATGCACGTTCCGCCTCAACTGACGTTTATTATTCATGAAATCTATTAAATATATTTAACTAAATTAGTTTTTAAACGCTATTCTATATGACTGTCATCGTCGTAGACGTAGTATAGTAGTAGGTCAAATAACAGTAGGCCTAGGTTAATGCAATACGCCTTGTCTACTTCGACCGCGAATTGAGCTCGAGCAATGACTCATTAGGTAGTGACACTTGGCAGCAGCAGGGATGGGTTGATACTTAATTAGTTGATAGTGATACCACGGCCCGAAATCAGGTCGAGAATGCCAGATGACCACGGTCAGTGCGACCGACCGCAACGCGAGGAACCCAGGCAGTAGCAGGCTAGCCTAGCAGCAGCATGGCAGCAGGGTGCACCGCTGCAGCTCCCTGATATTAAGGCAGCAATTAAGGGTGCGTCTGCACTCTGTAGTCTTACTAGGGCCTCTGGTAATTATCTGTCGTATTAGCGTCTATCGCCCAAGGAAGAATTAGACTGTGCATCATGTAATTTTAATTTTAAAAATCCGATTTTTGTAATCCCGGAAATACGGGATTCCATTTTGCCAATCCCGGGATCCCGGGATTTGAAAAGGTTCCGGGATTCCCGGGATCCCGGGATTCGGGATCCCGGGATTACATTCCCTAGAACGTACATCCGCATTCTAGTGGAATTGCAGGTCCTTTGCCGAAAATTAGAGATGGAGAATGTCTGCATATTAGCCAATTCAAATCTCTTATGAATGCAAAACAGTCCAAATCTTTTGGATGTGGTATATGCGACGATATGTTTAAAAGAGAGAAAGACTTTCTAGAGCATTGTTCTAGCCATCAATTTTCTCCACCTGTCGACTTAGTTGCTGACCTGTGCTGAATTATGATTCCACATAACTACAATAAAAACATTTTGATTTGGAGATTTATAATGAAAACATAAGCACTATGGAAGTGCAGGATACCTACATATATACGAATAGTTACTTTGTACCGCTTTCATTTCAGAATACTTAACACTCGGGCTACCAAGGGGGGTTATTACGACCCCTCCTAGGTTTTTTGCTTCGAAAACTTGTTCCATGTGGAATATAATTTTGATAATTTAAGTAGCTGTAGCAGGATCATTTGCGCACATTTTGAGGTAAACAACATTTTGATATCTCACGCCTTTCAAAAGTTACACCCGATATACCCGAGGCACCAGGGGGGTTGATACGACCCCCTGGTTTTCGTCTATAGCGTACTCATTTTTCTTCCTCGAAGAGAAACAAATATACCATTCTTTAGAGGGAATGCAGGGCTTCATTTGCATACCAACATTTTTGTCTTTTGAATACCGAAAGTGATCAAAATAAATAATAATACGCGTAATCTGTGTGAAAATGGCTGAATACAGCATTAAAACGTAAACCGATATATATGTATGGATATATATATATATGTATGGATGTACATTTATACTGTATAAACATGTGTAGGGATGATTGTGTGTATCTTTTATACATTGATTAGTTTCAAAACACACATAATCTTATATTTGTTAATCCAAAAAGTACAAAATGTACGCAATAATATACAAAATTGCTAATTAATGGGTTCCGTTGTTAAAAGTGATGTAATTTCGAGGTGCATTCACATAATGTACAACTAAATAAACCATTCTGTGCAGAAATGAATGCTGAATCCATTTCTATATTACAAGTTATGATATGTAAAACCAAACACGAAATCTAGAGGGTGGTAACCACCCCCCCCCCTTTGGTAGCCAGTGTTACAAAAAATGCTTGGTAGCTTGATTGATTAATTCATTCATTCAATAGGAACACTTATAAAGCGCCCCTCCAAGATAAATACGCTCCCACCACATGTCAGCTCCTTCGATAAGAACAGTTTTCAAGTTCTTCGTAAAGGTTTGTACAGAGTCTCTGGTTAAAAGAACATGCAGATCTAAAGGAAGATATCCACGTGGTCGGCCCAACCGCTGAAAAGGCAAGAAGTGCGTGGAAAGTGAACAAGTTCACCCCGAGCTGCAAATATATATGTATGTATATACACGTACCTACATACAACTATTACGTAAGTACATAAAATCATGCATACATACAAATATGACGTATATAGCGAATATAACCTGCGTTAGCTGTTGGGATAGTTACAGTGACAATTTACAACGACACGGTAGTGGATTGGTAGAACGCTCGCCTTGCAATGCGATGAGTTTGAGTTCTATGCTCCTCTTGAGACGGTTGAGTAAGTCCTTAACTCACAATTACTCAGCATCATCGACTGATGTTCGGTTATTATACAGTATACAGTGGCGCATATTAAATG
Organism: Aporrectodea caliginosa; assembly: GCA_020284085.1. Classification (NCBI taxonomy): domain Eukaryota; kingdom Metazoa; phylum Annelida; class Clitellata; order Crassiclitellata; family Lumbricidae; genus Aporrectodea; species Aporrectodea caliginosa. Next base: position 174,881 of record JACEVL010000255.1, on the reverse strand, counting down.
CACAATGACAAACAATCACTAAATTAATATCGTTGAATTGTAGTGGATAATTTAATGTTATGGTTAAGTATTTACTTCACTCGATTGTAAGTGATCGCATGTAATGGTGATTGCGCTAAGTAAAAGCAGAAGAGCGGTTCTAAATTAGCTGTACAGCTATTCCATGGTGGGTAGTGTTCAAAACAACTTCTGGCGACGTCAACGGCCTTTGTTGCCATTAAATGCTGTTCCACTCTGGATGCATAATCGCTAGAGACTTTACAGCTTCGAAATACTTATAAGGTGAAGTCGACTTGAAGAACTCTGGTAGCCAAACGTAACATGCAGTTAACCCTTTGGAGGTGAGGTGGGGTATGACAAACCCCATAGCTATTCTACGCTGCTTTTTCTACGGAAAACGTAGAACCAGCTTGGATTATTTTTGTCTACCTTAGTGAATGTGAAATACGGACACTTTAGGACACTTTCAGGTACTTTTGGACGCCATTTTTTTATTTCTTGCATATTAAAGTGAAATTATAATTTTTCGTATACATATTGATTTTAATTAATTAAAAAAGTAACGACACAGTGCCAAAAAATTGTGCGATTATAAGATATTACAGCATATAGTCTTGCATCGATGCAAAATTGATCCATTATAACGGGTATTATGTCACGTGTTCCCAACTGTTACATGTTTCGAGGGCCACGAAGATGCCACTGCAAAGGGCCGCTTTGAATTTGAGCGCCACCACGCTGGCAATATCAATTATGATTAAAACTGTTATTTGTTCCTGAAAATCACCAGTTTAGCCGATAATTGGTTACATAACTATAGTTTAGCACTAGAAGTAGGCTACCGAGAAATCGAACTTCCTAGAAGCACCAAGGGGGTCATTTTGACCCCACTTAATTCCTAATGCAAAGTCAATTGCAAATTCAGTTAAATTGACAATCAACTTTATTAACATGAATTACATAAGCATAAACAAGTGTAATAAGTAAGTTGGAATGGAATAATAGGAGATCCTCTCCTCTCACCAGATCTCCTATCCTCGCCATATCTCCTCCGCTCTCACTAAATCAACTATCCACTCACCAGATCTCCTATCCTCTCACCAGATTTCCTATCCTCTCACCATATCGCACCCTATCTTCTCGCCAAATCTCCTATCCTCTCACCAGATTTCTTATCCTCTCACCAGACCTCACCCTATCTTCTCACCAAATCTATCATCTCACCAGATCTCTCCTCTCATCAGATCTTCTATCTTCTTACCAGATCTAATCTCCTTTCACCAGTTCTCCTATCTTATCACCAGATCTCCTCTCCTCTAACCAGACAGTCCTTCCTCTCACCAGATCTCCTCTCCTCTCACCAAATATCGTCTTCTCTCACCAGATCTCTCTCCTCTCACCAGATCTCTCCACTCACCAGATCTCCCTTCCTCTCACCAGATCTCCTTTCACCAAGTCATCCTTCTTCTCGCCAGATCTTCTATCCTCTCACTTGATCTCCGCTCCTCTCACCAGATCTACTACCCTCAAAGCTGATCTCCTATCCTCTCACCAGATCTCTCATCTGACCAGATCTTCTTTCTCCCACTAGATATCCTCTCCTCTCACCAGATATCCTCTTCTCTCACCATATCTGTCCTTTTCTCACCAGATCTCTTCTCACAAAATCTCCTTTCCTCTAACCCGATCACCGCTCCTCTGATCAAATCAGATCTCCTATCCTCTCACCAGATCTCCTATCCTCTCATCTGATCTTCTCTCCTCTGACCAGATATTTTTTCCTTTCACAGATAGCCTCTCGTCTCACCGATCTCCTCTTCTCTTACCAGATCTCCTACCCTCTCACCAGATCTCCTCTCCTCTCACCAGATCTCCTGTCTTCTCACATTTGATTACGTAATTAGCTTTGATCTTTAATATTATTGAATAGAAAACAAGAAATGCGTAGCCTTACATGCAAGTACTAATACAGAGGTCAGATTGACCCCTCGGTGCTTAAAGGTAGAACAGCAAAAATCTCAGAAATTGTGAATCCCCCGAGTTCAAATTTTGGCAGAGGGTATACCCTACGAAGTTAGGAGAAGTCATGAAATTACAGGAACCGGGCTACATCTGGGACCGAGGTGCGTTCCGCTAAAAACCAAAAGGGGTCAGATTGACCCCTTCGGTGCTTCTAGTGTTATCTCACAATTTATGTTATGTTGTTGATATTGCGACTTGCAAGTAATTATATCTATTGGGGTATGTCAGACCCCACCTCACCTCAAACGTTACAATGCTTCAGCTCACCTCCAAAGGGTTAATTGTCAAGCAGCATATTCTGGCCGCCAAGGGCCGTTAACGTCATTGCGCCTCTGATTGGTGTGCACTGCGAAAGGCGCTATATAAATTGACAGATACAATACAATACAATACAATACAATACATGTACTGTTTGAACAAGATTTGAGACCCACTGGCAATGGTAGTAGTTTCATTCTTACGTCACTATGTGATAACGAAGATCATTAGCTTTGCCTTTATCAAGGCTTGGGACTGGCACTGTGAGAGGGCAAACAAACAAGCTAATGGCGGGGCAAGAATGCATGTTAAAGGTGTCCAAGACGAGCACTGTATTATTAATTGTTAAGTTCCTGTTTATCGACGTAGGGCGTAGTCCTCCATTATCTAGGCTTCATGCTTTCACCACCCGAGTGTTTGACATTTTCTTTCATGTATACGTAGTCAAACGACGCTATGTAACAGCGTAAATGATCAGCGTCGCCCTCCTCCTCCATCAGGGCTTCGGCCTGGCACCATACTCCAAGAGTGAAACTTAAAACTTAAATCCATTTTTATATCGACTCTACCTAAATACATAAATACATAAATAAATATATTCCCATACGAAGCTTTAGTTCCTGTTTAACAAGGCAGCGTCATAGAAGAGACAAATCAGCGTCGCCCTCCTTTATCAAGTCTGAGTGGGGACACGCGGATCTAAGCGAAGCTAATCTTATCAGTATATGATATAATCATAAGGTAATCTTACCTGATCATTTAATCTAATCATGTTTTCTAATCTCATTTATTTTATGTATATTCTAGTCGTTTGTATTCTGATCACATAATCTAATCGTGCTCTAACATAAACATGTGACCTAATATAACCATCTAATCAAATCATCTAATCGGGTTATTTAATCTAATCATCTAGTCATCCAATCTAGGCATCATGTAAAGTATTAATATGACCTAATCAACTGATCATTTGAAGTCCTATCTCATTTATAGCATGCTTGTTAAAGGTGTTTTAGACGCGCACTGTATTATCAATTGCTTAGCGTCATCCTGGGTTTGCATCTAGTCTCATCTGATCGAGAGTATTATAACCAACTTTCTATTAATATAATTTAATCTCCCGAATCTTATCATCCCCTCTTGTCTAATCTGATTTCTTCTTATGATCTAATCAAATCTGATCATGTAATCTTGTCTCTTTTTTATTAGGATCTAAATCTAGAGATATCGTCCAGTCGTCAAAAGACCCCTTCCATTACCCGCCGCCAGGTGGAGACACTGCTCAATCAGTATCCGTTGAACTAATCGATTGATTTTTACCTGGGATTTGTGGGACACGGTAGACGATTGGATGAGTGCTTTCCTTGTAACGCGTAGAGTACGGTTCAAGTCACCTCTTCCTCTGACACAGTTACTGTGTAGGATCTTGAGCAAGTCTTTTAATCACAATTGCTTAGCGCCATCGATTGATGCTTTGTCATAAGGTAGGGGCGCTCTTTATGATTATTTATGCAATTCCCAAGATGTCGCTAAGCAATAGATAATACAGTGCGCGTCTAAAACACCTTGAACAAGCATTTTCGTATGCTATAAATTCAGCAAATGCGCTTTATAGGTAGCATGCAACACCGAGATTTTGCCACTTATAGGAAAGGTCGACGTTAACGGCCCTTGTTGGCCACGATATGGCGATAAGCAAAGGAAAAACTCCCTATCATCGTAGTGGTGCCAGTCCCAAACTTTGATAACATAGGAGGGCGACGCTGGTCACTTACGCTGTGACACTGCGTCGTTAAACAACGTATACATGGAAGGAAATCACGGAAACTGTCGTATACTCTTGTGGTGCCAGATGGGAGACTCAGCAAAGGAGGGCGACGTTGATTATCTCTCGTATGATGCAACGTCATTAAACAGGAACTACAGCCACGTATAGAAATATAATTATCTTATCTAATATAGAATTAGAATATAAGTTAAACGTCGCGCAAATGGCCTTGGCAGCCGCAAAGTGTCTCTAAACAATGCATACTACAGTTTTCATCTTAGACACCTCTAACACGCATTATTCGGATACTATAAATAAAGGAAATCCGTGTAATTGTATCGAATAACTTAATCACATGGGTATCACAGAAAGTAAGCGAAGCATTACTTTATGTTGTTAAACATTGAATTTTGTGACATTGTAAGGATTTATTTTGACACATTTAAATGGTGTCGTTTGGACGCTAAGTTTCTCGTTTTCATTGTATGTTATACATTGTGAATTGTCGTCAACGGCCTTTGGTGTCATAGGGCGACGTAAAACCTTTGAGTAATAATAATAAGTGTTACCCGCGCACACGTAGGGTAAATTCGACGTTAACAGCCATTGACGGTCAGAAAATGGCGATAAACAACTGATGAAATGTCTGCCATTATATAATTTCGCGTAATAATTGATCAGGACAGGTATTCTTCAAGAGATAGCCAGAGGGGTGATAGACGGAAGAGCATTTAATAACCGAGGCTTTAATTGTCATTTATTTTAATTTGAAATCGAAAAATTACTAATTAATTAGTAACTGTGGTGTCTAATGCACAAGGCATCGAGCGATGGCGCACCAAAAAACAACCATAATCATGTCACCGTGCAGAAGATCAGACGTCTATTTCTGATGAAGAACTGTTTCTTTCTCCATGCAGATGTCCCGAAGAACTAGTCAGGAGGTGAACGAGGGGCACCCCTTCATATCCCATCAACAGAGCGGGGTCTAATGCAACATCTCGAACGGGAGACGCAGCGGCAACACCCATCCACCTACAGCCCGTCCGCTCGCTTTTCGTCCGCTTTCACGCAATGTCTTACCTTGGGGTTGCTAGCGGCAACCGTTTCCATGACGACTTTCGGTTGCCGGATAACATGATGATGTCTGTTGAGGTCACTAGGTGCAACTGTTTTGTCAATCTTACATTGCACTCAATCTTTTTGCACTTGCCTTTAATCTCACTGTCAATAAAATGTAACTGACAAATTTATATGGTCCATCGAAACCGTTTTAACGGTGTCTAAGAATAGAAATAAATGTTCAATCAATAAACGCCACATAGCGACTTCCTTAGCCGTTGATGTAGACCCTTAGGCCTAGTTACTCAACAAGATTCTCACACACGATACTGATTAAATGTCTCGCATTTGACGACAAAGATTGGTTTATTGCTTAAGTTAATTTAGATAGAGCCACTATATATAATCAGAAGCGCAATCCCCTACGATGCCACAGATATCCAACAGAAGCATATTGTTTTATTCTGTCAACTAGCGTTGACACCTAATAGTAACAGGCTGAGACAGACAGACAGACAGACAGACAGACAGACAGACAGACAGACAGACGAACAGACAGACAGACAGACAGACAGACAGACAGACAGACAGACAGACAGACAGACAGACAGACAGATATACATACGGAGGCGCCATACATACATATATACATACATACATACATACATACATACATACATACATACCTACATACATACATACATACATACATACATACATACATACATACATACATACATACATACATACATACATACATACATACATAAAGACAGACAGACAGACAGACAGACAGATTGACAGATCGGTTCACAGAGGCTGAAACACCTCATCACCGATTTATCCTCTTCCCCTACCCATCTTGCCATTCCAATCCGAGACACCATCAACCGTTGCCCTCTGCCTGACCATTCGATAGTGATTGTAAACCGATCCTGATCATATATTACCCGCCTATCGAATTTGCTTTGACTGAGCGCCTGTGAAAGAGTTCGATCAAGTAGACGAACTTGTTAGGGCGCTGTATAAATCTGGTAAGGCAAGATCGACGTCAACGGTCCTGGAAATTGAAAGTTGTCGCTGAACATTAGATAATGTTTGGGTTTCATTAGACACCTTTTAAACGCTTTTAAACGCTCTCAATGGACAATAGAAATTTAGGGTTTGCGATTTATAATGCCTTTATTATTGAGCTGTAATATGCCAAAAATAATCTTTGTCGGCGGAAACGGCCTATGTTGTCATAAGCTGCCGTTAAACTGTGGATCCAATCGTTTACTATATTATGTGATGGCAAGTTCACTACGTCGTATTGAATTATGTCAAATAAACTGTGAGAGCTGTTCAGAATAATATTAAACCCCGCTTTCAAGAGTGATGTTATGCCACACTTCTGTTGCAAACAAAATAATTACTCCAGGCTTTGGACTGGCACTCCCACAGCAGAAAGGAGGAGGGCGACGTTAATCATCTTTGATATGAAACAGTGTCGTTAAACAGAACTAACCAACCAATCGCCAATTATATTAAAATACGATATGAACTGTATTGTGACGTACGAAACGTGAGAACTGTTCAAAGTAATTTCTGTGGACGTCAACATCCTTTGTTGCCACAGGATGTCGTTAAACTCTCGAACCATCTACATTCAATCGCTGCAGTCTTTACTGGTTCGAAATGTTGGAAAAGTGAAGTCGACGTGAAAGACTGTGGTAGCCAAACACAACACGTAGTTAAACACTGTTTACTATTGATAACTTGTCTCAGTAAATATGATCGAACCTGATCACATGGCCTGTCTATTGATTTCTGTTTTGACTGAGCGTCTGTGAATAAGCTCGCGACATGGACGGAATAACAGTTTGTTCCGTGGTTTGAAGGGTTTGCAGGCAATCTGTTTATCTGTCTCCTGATGTTTTGACCCGATTCTGACCTCTTATACCTGCCTTACAATTTTGTTTTGACTGAGCTCCTATTAATAAACTCATTCCCGCGACTTAGCTTAATGTGGGTGCTGTATAAATCTCGAGATAATGTTTATTTTGGAAAGGTAGATTCGAGGTCAACGGCTTTCAAAGCCGTAAGATGTCGCTAAACACGGAAAAAAGACTGCTTCGTTAGACACCTCTTTAAAGCTTGTAACTGATGCTACAAAAATGTATAATTATTTTGACAAACTCCGCCAATGTTCGCTTTCTGACAGTGCCAGTCCCAAGCCTGGATAAAGGAGGAGGGCGACGCTAATGGTCTCTGTAACCACACAGCTAGTCGTTAAAAAGGAAACACACACGCCAAACGCAAATCCTAGTTGGGCGTCATCATCAAAGTGTTTTTTTTAATTCTCAGTTGAACAAAAAAATGTTGCGTTTGGATCCACAGTTTAAAGGCAGCTTATGACAACATAGGCCGTTACCGCCGACAAAGATTGCCACAACTAATCTTTGTCGGCGGAGGGCGAGGCTGATTTTCTTTATTATGGCGGAGCGACGTTAAACAGGAACTAAGTCACGGATGGAAAATATTTAATTGGAATATGGGTTAGAGGCAGACGTAATTGGCCTTGGCGACCACAGTTGTTGCTAAGCGCAACAGTGATCATCTTAGACACCTTTGAAACGCTTCTTTCAATAGCTATAAATTCAGCAGTCTTATTTTTTCTTATAATGGATCAAATTTATCTATATATCGGAGTGAGTATTGAGTAGTGTTTGATGGCTTGTTGCTAGCAAATTAATTTCAAACGCAGTGAGAAATGACATCTTTGAACTTCTACTCACAGAGTGTGGAGTCTTTGGGCAATGCTACGCGGGTCAGAAAAGCATCATCGTGGGGCCAGAAGAGACCCGGGCCCGGACTTTGACACCTTGCTCTAAACCAGCCCCAGTCATCTAACCCCTCTAGGCAACTAACTCATAGCCTCAGTATCTCCCTTTGGAGCAGCATCGTGGAATCTTTCCGCTTATGACATTACAGCCCAACTAAGTTCATCTTTGTAGTGCATATTTAAAGCGTATGATCAAATTCAGCATTTTTATGCAAATACATATCTCAGATGTATATACAGTCTGAGACAGAGAGACAGACAGACAAACAGAAAGAAGTACAGACAGACAAAGGCAGACAGACATACAGACAGACGGACAAATGGACAGACACACGCACAGAAATACAGACAGGAGACAGACAGATTTAGAGACAGATAGACAGACATACAGATAAGAACAGAAGCAGAAATGTAGACAGACATGGAGGAAGACATACATGCAGTCTAATAATTTCAATAGCCCGGGGCCATAGAAGTTTCTAATTTAATAGCACTAATAATCAATAACTTTAATCGTGCTATGATTATTTGTTTTCCGCTGGTATGAAGTCGCAAATAGTAAAGACATTTAGAAGTTTCTGTTTAGCGACTCCTTGTCGTAATGAGGATGATTGGCGTCATCCTCCTCTGTTATCAAAGCTTTTGACTGGCACTACGCAATGGTAGGCAGTTTTCCGTTTTTTTATCAGCATCTTGTAGCGACCAAGGGCCGTCAACTCGACCATCGTCTACACGAAGAGTGCCTAGCAGCTAACGATCAAGCGCATTTGCTGAATTTATAGTTTCTGTAGTGAAGTTTTAAAGGTGTCTAAGACGACCACTGTATAATTAATTGTTAAGCAGCAGCTTGTGGCCGTCATGGACAGCTGACGTCATACCTACTATCTGGCCTACTGACATTTCAGCGCATTTTCTAAATTAATAGCGTGGACAGAAATCGTGTTAAACGTGTCCAAGACCAGCACTGTATTAACAATTGTTTAACGATACCTTTAATATTCTCATTAGATATATTATTTCCATCGGCAGCTGTAGCTTCTATTTAACGAAGCTGGGTCATAAGATGGACTATTATTATAAGCGTCACCCTCCTTCATCCAGATTTCAGACTGGCCGAGATTTTCTTCCATGTACACGTTGTCTAACAAAGCTGTGTAACACTGTGAATGAACCGCGTCGCCCTCCTCCGTTATTAGGGCTTCGGACTGGCACCTTACTCTATGAGTGAAACGAATATCTGCCAACACATATGCACCTGGCCACTCGTTCGCTGATTGCTCTTTAACGACTCTGTGCAATAAGAAAGATGATATCTAGCCAGACTTCTATTTCCTTCAGACTTGGGACTACAACTGCTCAGATATGATAATGGCGGCGGTAAAATTGATTGGATTTTCTGTTTAACGACTAGCTGTGTGATAAGAAAGACCATTAGCGTCGCCCTCCTACTTCTTCCAGGCTTGGGATTGGCACTGGCTGGCACTAAGCACGGTTGTGCAATGCAAGAACGTTGAGTGGCGGAGGTAACTTTGCCCTTGTATACTTGGCCGCCGATCCTCGTCTACGCTTGGCCAGAAGTCAGAATTGGCTGAAGCTCCCTCGCCACGACAAAGCGTACGCTTCTGAAATTTTACGCCGTCGAATGAACTTACGAAACGCAGCTGGTCATTCTATAGCATCGGACAAAGATCAGTAGCGTCGCCCTCTTTTTTCATCCAGGATTTGGACTGTCACTGGTAAAATAAACTAATTTTATAGCATTAGACGAATTCTTTTTAAGGGTTTCTAAGACGAGTTCCCAAGGGGAGACCCTAGAGGAGCTTAAGGGAAACCTCATTGAAATAAGAAGGTTGCTGGGTGGTGTAGGGGCTCATTCCAACCCTGACCTGAGATCACCTCAGGTTGTCCTCCGCCCGAGGATCGCAGACTTTGTCGTGCCTGGAGCCACTTGGTATTCTGGTGCACCCACCTCCTTTGGATCAGTTGAGGGAACCTTTGAAGTAGGGGACGAGGAGCCTCAGGACAGGGATACCCCAATTATAAATCCTCGAGAATTAACTGACTGGTAGAACTGATCGGTCCCTGGTAGTCCCTTCTGTAGATAGCCCTGGATTTGCGCTCCCTTCTGAGAGTAGGCCCTGTTGCAGATGGGGAAGCCCCAAGGATCTGTAGTATACGAGCTGAGGAAAGGACTCAGCTTGAGGACACGGTAAGCAGGGAGGCCATAGAATCAATGGTTACCCGAGGGCAGGGTCTACCCCCAGTTGCAACTCAGATAGGGAGTGCCCTCCACCACTAATCGTAATATTTCGAAATTACTAAAGCGCCATTTGGAAGCTAAGCAATTGAGAAACGCTACTTCGTGTCAGATGGGTTGTCCAAAGAAATCTCTTGCTTCATATCTCGGCGACTGTGACGGTTATTGGTCATCTTACCTGCCTATCTGCTCTGTTTTGACTGAGCGACTGTGAATGAGCTCATACCCTCTACGTAGCTTTTTCGATACACGCAAGGCCCATCAACGTCGACCAGAGCGTACGACAGTGTGTTTAGTATGTAACGATCGGATCCAGAGTTTAACGGCAGCTTATGACAACATAGGCCGTTGCCGCCGACAAAGATTAGTGTTTGGCATATTACAGCTCAACTCTGGATCCTGAATCGCTACAGACTTTACGTGTTCGAAATGCTTACAATTATTATGAAGGGCTGTAGTAGCAAAACATAACATGCAGTTAAACACCGTTTACTACGAAGCGCTTATCTCCATGAGCGAGTCTTATCTGTTTTGTTGTTTTCAGCGTTATGTAAATCCTTATTCCGGTATGGTAAATTCTACCCCAACGGCCTCGAAAGCCGTATGATGTCGCTAGACACTGGATAATGCAATTATTTTGTTAGACACCTCTTAAACTTTTATTACCGCTGCTATATATAAGTAAAAACATTTATTATAAGCAAAATTATTTATTATTTTGCTTGCAACATAAATTACACAAACAGTGAGAATTAGGCTACGATCGATTGGCAGTATTTTACTGATTCTCGGTTCCGGATATCTGACCTGCTTCTTTGCCTTTTCCGAATTCGGTCCGATAAATCGGCAATATTTATTTTTATTTGATTCTAAAGTAATAATTTAGTAATTTCTACAATTCTTTGTGTCCGCCATTTCCGTTGATGGATCGCTAATTCTTTTATTTTATTTTACACGGATTTCCAATAATAAATAATTAAGATTACCGCTGGAGGTCAACCTAACAGGTTACTATTTTTTGAACTAATGAAAAGAGAAATTTGTTTTTGGTCAAAAATATTACTTATTTTGGTATTTGTATAGGTAGTCCAGGGATGCGCCGATTCCGATTAATCGGTCTAGGGGAAAATCAGGCAAAACCGATTTGCGGATCAAGATTCGGTCAAACCCTAGTTAGAACTGTACAAAATTTTGTCGTTTCGACGTCAACGGACTTTGATGCCATGAGACGTCCTTTACCTCTTAGTATTAATCTATTACTTATATTAATTAAACCTTTTATTCTCGTCGTCAGATCCCCCTCCCCATACTCTCGTAACAAAAAGTGGATATCAACTTCCCCACATAGGCCGCAAGATAGCTAGCGCTAAAAACTAATCCTACATGAGTTAATATTTACTTACTAAACGCTTGTTGCATGTATCATTGAGTTTGCCTAACCCTCATCACCTTAACCGCCTATTGACTCTGTTAATCAGCGCCTGTGACTACGTTCGTTCCCTCTACTTTACTTTCTCGGGCGCTGAATAAATCTCGAGATTTCGATTACTATACATTCATACATACACTACTCTGGTAATGCAAGGTCAACGTTACAGATCTTTAAAACCACCAGATTTCGCTAAAGAATGGATTATGCGATTGTGTCGTAAGACACCTTTGAAACGCTCTCTGCCGTCTGAATAAATTGTGAAACTGTTTTTGGTCACCGATTGTTTTGGGATTAATTTAGGTTGCATGTAATTGTAAGGTGAACTCGACATGAAAGGCTCTTCTATCTCCTAACGTGAGGGTTGAGCACTGTTGGCTACTAATAGTAAGCTTCAAATTACTAAAGCGCCACTTAGAAGCTAAGCTCAGGGCACCATCTAATTCACGAGCGCTGCGTCGTTTCAGAGGAGTTGTTCAAAGAAATCTCTTGTCTCATATATCGGCGACAGTAACGGAGAATGGTCATCTTACCTGCCTATTGATTATGTGTCGATTGAAAATGCGCTATATTAAATGTCATCAGGCAACCATCAGTAACTTCAAAGCGTGATAGTCTAGTGGTTAACGTGCTAAACTGTCAAACGAGAGGTCGGTTCAAATCCCAGGCGGGTCAGAAATACGAATAATGAGAATCAGATACCAAAGGCTCCATAATTACAAAGGTGGCTGCTTCATACTTCGTAATGAGGCAATTGCTGGCTTCTCTGTGAACTACGTAATGTTTCTAGATGTAATTAACTTATTTAGCGTAGGTGTTTAAACCACAGCGCTTCAAGCGATGGCGCATCAAATCCAAATCGCAATCAGGACAGAAAGAGGCAGACAATGGTTGACAAAGTAATTTGATATTGAGCTATATGAAAACACACGAATTTTCGACATAATTTTTGCCGACATCAACGAACTTTGTGTCCATAAGATTTAATTAAGCTCTGGATCCTATCCTAATATTTAAAAGGTCTTAATTTAAAAACGAGATGACATAAGTGACTGAGCAGAACGAACAGATACAGAGAAGGAATTCCGTAATCTACACCAAGCAACCAATGCAACGAGACTTTTGTGATAGACGTTTATTATAGCCACATCGCTACAGTTGCTTTATCATCACCTACGGGACAGACACACAGCCGTACAGTCAGGCGACTCTTGTCAAACCTCTGTCCGGTTCAAGGGGTCACTTCTCGTCACAGCACAGCGTCCAGACGTCAAAAGACTACTTCCATCATTCGCCGCCAGGTGGACACTATGGTTGATAAGTTTCTGTCGAGTGAATTTACTGCTCTTGACCTCGAATTGATGGGACACGGTGGAAGTTTGGTTGAGTGGTTGCCTTGTATAGCGAAGAGTAGGGGTTCAATTGAGTGTTATCTAAGATTTGGTTTTCACACTCGCACTGTAACGCGAAGAGTAATAAATGTTATTATTATTCAAGCCTCCTCCTCTGAGATAGTTACTGTGAAGGGAATTTGAGCAAATCCTTCACTCAAAGTTGTTCAGCGCCAAAGATGATGCCTGGTCATTAGAGAGTGGCGCCAAATAAATGCACAAATAAAACTATATTATGATTTTTCATCGCACGCCAATCCAAATATGTCAATAAATAATGGATAATACCATGCTCGTCTTAAACACCTTTAACACGCATTCTCTCCATTTTATAAATTCAGCTAATAATTTAAATCACGATATTATTAAACTCATGCTGCTACTGTACCAATCACAGGGAAAGGTCGATGTAAACGGTCCTCGGCGGCCACAAAATAATGATAAACGGCGGGAAAACAACCTACCATCGGGTGGTGCCAGTCCGAAGCCTTGATAATGGAGGAGGGCTATGCTGATCATTTACTTTGTAAGAGAGCGTCGTTAAACTATGTATACATGAAAGAGACTCTCCGTATATTCCGGATGTGCGGCACTGATTATCTTATTATCTTTCTTGTGACGGAACGTCGATGAACAGGAACTAATCTACGGATGGAAATAAATTGAATTAGTTATGCTAAAGGTCGACGTAATTGGCCATGGCGAGCACAAGATGTCGCTAAGTTATAATACAGTGATCGTCTTAGACACCTTTTAAATGCTCCCTTCAACCGCTACAAATTCACGCAATGCGTTTACAAATTCACGCAATGCGTTTAATCATGCGTTTAAATCATATAAGAGCTGTAATATGCCAAAACTAATCTTTGTCGGCGGCAACGGCCTATGTTGTCATAAGCTGCCGTTAAACTGATGATCCAATCCAATCATGCGTTTAATCATTAGAGAGATGTTGAGCTGTAATATGCCAAAAATAATCTTTGTCGGCGGCAACGGCCTATGTTGTCATAAGCTGCCGTTAAACTGAGGATCCAATCCAATCATTAGAGAGAGTTATCTTCACGAAACATTACGTAGCGTCGACGTTAACGGTCCTTAGCGACCACAAAATGTTGATAAAGAATGGAAACTGCCTACCACCGGCCATTGATTGGATTATGGTGCGTAATAAATAGTAAAAATGAAAATTATAATAAAAGGTAACAATAATTATATTAGGATGAAGTTTGAATGTAGAGAGGGTTGAGTTTGAGATGATTCTTGAATGGTATTTGGAATTGATTTTGAGTTATTCTCGAATGGTTTTAACGACGCCGTGCCGTAATAATGATGATTGGAGTCCTCCTCCGTTATCAAGGCTTCGGACTAACACTACCAGATGGTAAGCAGTTTTCAGTTTTACATCTTGCAGCGGCCAAGGCCGTCAACGTCAACCACAGCTTATGAGAAGAGTTCTGCTCGTGATCTAGCGATCAAACGCATTTGCGGAATTTATAGCGTCTATAGGATTGTTTTAAAGGTGTCTAAGTAGACCACTGTATAATTAATTGTAAAGCGGCAGATTGTGGCCGCTAAAGACTGTTATCGTCCTACTTACTCTTTTGGGTATGTTTTCTGACTCAGTGGCAATTGGATGGATGGATCCAAAGTTTAACGACAGCTTATGACAACAAAGACCGTTGCAGTCGACAGAAATTGTTTTGGCATATTAGAGCTCTTAATTCAATGGCAATAGTAGTAGTAGTAGTTTCAGTTTAGCGATACTGTGTGATAACAAAGTACATTAGAGTCGTAATGAGGGTGATTGACGTCGTCCCCCTCCGTTATTTAGGCTTCGGACTGGCACTACCCAAATTTTAGGCAGTTGCAACTGAGTCAGGAAACATATCCAAAGAGTAAGTATGACGATAACAGTCATTAGCGGCTACAAGCTGTCGCTTAACAATTAATTATACAGTGGCCTACTTAGACACCTTAAAACAATCCTTCAAACGCTATAAATTCGGCATATGCGTTTGATCGCTAGGTAACAGATGTGCAAACCTTCTCATAAGCTGTGGTCGACGTTGACGGCCTTGGCCGCTGCAAGATGTAAAACGGAAAACTGCTTACTATCGCGTAGTGCCAGTCCGAAGCCTTGATAAATGAGGAGGAGGACGCCAATCATCATTATTACGACACGTTATACAGAAACTACGAAATTACTATCTATTTGCTACTTCATACAAAACGAATAATCATACCACGATTGAGGTAATTGATTATTACTGCTATTAAATTAAAAGCTTCTATGGCGCCGTTGTCTAATGCACAAGGCATTAAGACGATCAATGGCGTAACAAAACCAAACCGTAATCTGGCTAATAGACAGAAGATCAGTGCAATTAGACAGATATGTGTGGAAGCAGTTTTAAAGTTATGTTTTAAGTTCATAACGAAATGACATAGGCGACTTAACAGAACGGAAGAGTTCCACGATATAGGTTGAGCAACCGAACAAGGTCGTTCACAATGAACGGTTCTAGCTATGATAATAATCCGATGACCTCGTTGAATAGCTGAAGGGAAGAATACAGGGAGTCCCCACCCAATGAAAATCAACCCCCTGGAGTGTTGCCTTTGCATGCATGTATGTATGTATGTATGTATGTATGTATGTATGAGCACTTGTTATAGCGCCCCTTCAAGATTTCTACTCAGAGGTGCTCCCGACTACAGCGCGGACACTGAATCGGAGTTTCACGCCGAAGCGCATTCATGAGCAATTGCGAGTGAAGGACTTGCCAGGGTCACTACGCGGCGGCTTGAGGTACATTCGAACCTGCAACCCTCCGGTTGCAAGGCACCGAACATGCCCCTACGCCACCGCGCCCCACTTACAGTTACCATAGTCTACTATAAAATAATACAAATGTAACTTGTCTGTTAATTGTTGCCACCAGCCATAGGCGCAACCACCCTATGGGGACCCGTGGGACGCGTCCCCCCCCAACTTTCGAACAGCTCGGGACCGTCCCCCCCCCCCAACTTTTGAAAATTGTGAGGCAAACAAGAGGCCAAAATGCACTCCATTTGATATCAAATGCTCAAAATTGCGTCGGCTTCTGGGGCTCCGCCCCAGACCCCGAGGGGGAACTTACGACGCTCCCCATACCCCCTATAGTCGTTAGGAGCTTCTTGCCTTCCGCGATCTCTCCCCTCTGTACCATTAATGCCAGTATAGTACAAGGCTCTGGCCTTGGACCTACTGATTTTGTCAAAGCCATTTCTAGCCTTAAACCTAAATACAGTGAAAACCGTCTCACTATATATGCCGACGATAGCTACTTGCTGGTCCCTGCTTCATGCATTGACAGCACTCTTTCTGAACTTGACCATATCTCTAAGTGGGCATCCATTAGGAATCTTAAATTAAACCATGCTAAGACCAGAGAAATGGTTGTCAAACGACCGAGGTCCAAACCTATTGCCCTCCCTCCTATCATCCCTGGCATCAAGAGAGTCCAGGAGATGGTTATTTTGGGTGTCACCATCTCTGATCGGATTGGCTTTGGGGCACACATTGACAAAATATGCTGCAAAGCCCTACAATCCATGTTCGGCTACGTGTTTTAGTCGCCCACGGCATAGAACGAGAATTCGTAACTTCAGCCTTTAATATTCGTAAATATTCGTGAATATTACGAAATTTTTAATATTCGTAAATATTCGTAAATATTCGTTGATGACGTCACTGTTTCCGCTTTATTTACGAACTAATTTAAGAGTAGGCCTACTAATTTAAGAATATGTGCAGTGGTTTTGCGGCGCTATACTCTGTGCTGTGGTCCATAAGCTGGTACGCTTAGCCAAGGTTGCCCTACTCTTGAGGAACTCTGTAAAAAAGACGACCATGACCAGAGGACCGTTAACCTATCGAGCCAAACACGCCGAAGCTCACACAAATTTTGATTTTGTGGCGCCAAGGCGGGAGCATGCTGCCCCACAACGGTTTTGGTAATACAATAAGTATCATTTGCGCGCTAATAGTGATTCATCATCATCATCGTCAGTTTCTACCGCCAGCCATTTGGCGGTTATGTAGGCCTATACGTATAAATGATCGCCATTCTCCGTATACAAGCAGCATGCAGTATATAATATATATATATATATATATATATATATATATATATATATATATATATATGGATACCACCACCTAGCCTACGTGTGTGAGCAGTCTTATCACAAAAGTGTCCTCAGACAAAATAGATGAACCGATTCACAGTATCTCTCTCTCTGTCACTCTGTCAGTCTGTCTGTCTGTCTCTGTCTGTCTCTCACACACGTGTGTCAAACTCACACACACGCACACACGCACACGCACACACACACACACACACTCAGTCTGTCTCTGTGTGTCTCTTTACGATCTCCCTCTCTGTTCCAGTTTAACGTTCAAATGATGCGCCAGTGCTGAGGGATAGGGAGCTGAGTCATCGAGTCGCTGTGTGCTGTGGCTAGTTTGGGCGCCAAAATTGTGAATGTCGCATGATCTTCCCCGGCCCGCATAGCCTTTGAACACTTCGAACACTTCGAACAATAAACCCAGTGAAGTAACTGATTATAAGATGAGTAACTGCAATATGTAACTGTTCTTGTGCATATTTTTGGCACTGATCTTTTTTACAATTAATTTGACGTTGTTAGGGCTACTGCCCCCGCACGGCTACTTTAAGTTATGCCTCCTCTGTTTGGTGTGGATTTGCCACTGTAGCCTGTAGGGGAACATAAACGCCTTAACGGTATTCTGAGAAAATTGACCCGTTAAGGCTTCCTCCCTGCCGATTTTCCTAGTTTTGACAAACACTGTTCTAGAGCTTATTCTACTCTTTTCCGTTCAATTCTCTTAAACCCTTGTCACGTCCAGTTTATTCGTATAATAAAGTCACATTTTTCACAGATCTAGATATTTTAGGTACTTTTATATCGAAGTCATCGGTGAAAAATTTGAGGTAAATTAGGGCCCAAAATGTACTCCATTTGGCATCATATGCTCAAAATTGCGTCGGCTTCTGGGGCTCACGGCGCCCCCGATGGGGAGCTTACGACGCTCCCCAGACCCCCCTAGTCGTTAGGTGCTTCTTGCCTTCGGCAATCGCAGCTTCAGCCTTCGGCGCTCGCAATTCCACCCCCCGCCCACTCACACACATTTTAGTAGGTCCCCAACTTCTGGACCGTGGTTGCGCCCCTGCCACCAGCTATCTTGTTTCTTGGGAACAATAAACGAATTGAATTGAATTGAATTGAATTAGGGCATCAAAATCCGTTGACGTCGAAAGGAATTTTTATATAGTTCAGACTGTTTGTGCAATTTTGAGTTGAAGAAAATTAGTGATTTCGGTTTATAACGTTTATTTAACGACGATGATTGGCGTCATATATCTACAGGGTACATAATTGTTCATGTTGTACTCCGCTAAACATGGTTTAGGTCTATGTGACTATGTCATCTTAGAATATGTATGCTAAGACAGTATACGTCAGATAATAATATACACAATTATAAAGTCAACGTTTGTATAGAATAGTTTGCAGCATTTTGCATTGATAATTATTGTTCTTTGTTTTATCTTGCAGTAAACAGATCTTGTTCATGATCTTCTGCTTGGGCTGTTCCTTTTGTAATAAATTAATGATTAAACGCTTGCCCTAGGTCTCACCTGATTGTACACCTGTCTGTTTTTTTTGTCCTATATTAATTTAATTATTTAACACATTTTCTATTGTAACTGGTTGCCGTTTGTCAACCTATCAGAAAATAAAACGAATATCATCAATGATTTAATGCCTTTTGCGAATATATAGCATCGGTTAAAATCGTTTAAGAGGTGTTTAACGAGACAATCACATTATTCGTTACGAGTTTCAATGCCGTCTACGTTGAATTTATCTTACCAGAATAAACGTAATCTCTATAATTATACAGCGCACAAATTAAGATATGTCTTTGGAACGAGATTACTCACAGGCGCTCAGGCAAAACAAAATCGTAGGCAGGCAATGTGATCAGACGCTGTCAGATTGACTGAGACAAACTATTAGCAATAAACAGTGTTTAACTGCTGCATTGTTTGGCTACCGCTGCCTTTCAAGTCGACTTCACCTACAAGCAATGACAGTAACCATTTCATGGATGGTTATGGCAACAAAGGCCGTTGACATCGACAGAAATTAGTTTTGAAATTAGGGTAAAATTCTTAAATTCTTCAGCCTCGTTTAACCTAAACTACGAGTACGGATGAAAAGATATCTAATTTATTATAAAACAAGGAAATGACAAACGAGGTGTCGACTTAATTTGCTTTGACAGTCAGAAGATGTCGCTAAACAAGCGATAGAACAGTTCCCATCTTAGACACCTTTAACACGTACACCAACGACGCCATAAATAGAGCCGTTTACTCAATATTATAAGCTGTAATATGCCAAAAATAATCTTTGCCGGCGGCAACGGCCAATGTTGTCATAAGCTGCCGTTAAACTGGGAAACCAACCAACCATATTATTATTATTACTCAGTTGGACGAGGTTAATTTCGCTAGGATAAGGTCGACGTCAACGGTCCTTCATTGAAGTTTACTAGTTCAGCTTAGTTTTCTGCACGGTCTTTGCCAGTTTCTCGCAGTAGCGTTTGTGACACTGCCCTTCTTTCGCATCTTTAACTACAGATTTTGGAGGTTTCCACATGTAACAGCAAGCACCTTGATACTTGATTGCTTCCTTTGCAATTAGTCTCTTCACTACAGTGTCGCAATGTTTTCTGTCTGTTTTGTTTTCACAAGATTCATTTAAGAGAAAACTCTTTCCACATTAGCTGAAGAGTGAAGCAATGCCAGAATCTGACACATGCCGTTGGATAGAAGACCATATTTTGGCTGGTTTTAGTGAAGTGCTTATTGTTGAGTCCCTATTTTATGAAAACGCCTTAAATAAATTTAGGTAATGCTTTAGGAATTGCTGAAAAAGTGCCTTTTTACACTTAAAAACGTCCATAAAATAAAAACATAGATTTTGGACCAAAAAAAATAGAAACAGACGAGGCCAAAAACATAGATCTTGGAGGGAAAACATGGGAGTGGTAACACTGGCAACCGGCGAACGAATGTATAACAGAACGATTCAATTTGAGTTCATCTTGCAATGCCCAATATAATTATCCTCAATTCGGTGACTCAATTGTTGAATTTATACCGCTGGTATCACGAAATAGAGTATCCGTCCTAAGACTATCCGGGGGGATGTATGAATTTATCCCCCCGGATGGAATAAACCGGTTTAGAGTATCTTGGGGATAAACCATTCTATCCCCCATCGTCATACGCATCACGATAGCCTCAACGATAATCCAGTCAAAATCACCAAAAACGAAGTAAATTAATTTCAGGTCGACGTACAAACTAAAGATACGCAACTTAAAATATTTTATGTGTACAATAAATCCAAACAGTACGACTGAATACACTTAGAAACCGCGAAAAATGCAAACTAACCCGAATACTAAGGGGGATACTCATGTATGGGGGATACTCTATTTCGTGACACCGCATAAAGCATTTTAGAGGTGTCTAACGACACAATCGCATAATCCATTGTTTACAGAAATTTTACGGTTTTCAGGACTAGTACCATTGATCTTGCGTTACCAGAGTAATATATGTAAGCATGTATCGTAATAGTAATCTCGAGATTTCTACAATGCCCGAGAATACTAAGCAGAGGGGGGCAGAGCTTATTCATGGGCGCTCAGTCAAAACAGAATCGATAGACAGCTAAGGTGGTCAGCCTCAGTCAAACTTACTGAGACATGAGACAAGCGATTAGTAGGTAAGCATTAACTCACGTAGTCTAATGAAGCCCTTAGAAACATTTTGTGGCCTCTGTAGGGCCGTTGAGATCCACGAGAGCAGAGGGACGGGATGTGGCGATTAGATTAACCATGTTTAATTAATTTAAATAATAATATTAAGAGTTAAACGATATCTGATGGCATCAAAGTCAGTTGACGTCGATAGGAAAAATTGTATGCAATCTGACCGAATTTTGAACCCCAAATCGGTTTTCGCCGGATTTACACCCAGACCGATTAATCGGAATAATTCATGGACTACCAATACAAATACCAAAAGAAGTAATTTTTTGACCAAAAGAATTTCTTTATTAACACCAAATAGCTATCTGCTTCGGTGACCTCCTGCGGTAATTTTCATAACTGAAAATTCGTGTAAACTAATAAAATTCTGAATCGACTGATTAACAAAAATGGCGGACATATAAAACCGTAAATATTATTAAATTAGTACTTTGGAACGAAGTAAAAATAAATATTGCCGATTTATCGGATGGACTTAGGAATCGGCAAAAAAGCAGGCCAACTTTCCGGAATTGAAAATGGCGAAAATACTGTAAACCGTTCGTAGCCTAGTTCTCACTGTTTATGCAAGCTATACTCATTACTCAGGACCATTAGATATTCAAGAATATATAGCATCGGTATTGGGCTTTTAAGAGGTGTCTAACAAGTCAATCCATTGTTTTGCGACGTCTTACTGCTTACAGGCCACGGCAGTTCACGTCAAATTTACGTTATCAGAATAAACGAAGTCTCGAGATTTATACAGCGCTGAAAACAGCAAAGTGATGAGAACGAGATTATTCATAGGAGCTCAGTCAAAAGAAAATCGTTAGACATGGATTAATAGGTCAGAATCGAGTCAAAACCTCAGGAGACAGATAGCCAGTGGAGCTTGTAAATCTTTCAAGCCATAGAACATATAAAACATATAGAACAAGTCTGGTCTGCTTTTTTGCCGATTCCGAGTCTCACGAGCTTAGTCACAGGCGCTCATTCAAAACAAAACGTTATCTATCGGCGCTATATCAGATTGTTTGGTTCGTTTCGGTGCCAGGTCAGAATCCGGGGAGGTCAAGCTGAGGTGCATCATGGTGCTAAGGTGGGAAGACTTCAGCAACGAAGGTTAATATGATGATGACAATGATGATGGTCAAGATAAAAATGATCACAATGCATTTCGTAAACGACAGTAATGTTTAAGGTGGCTTCAACCTCTACACTTCACATTACAAGGCAAGGGCTCTAACCAATCGGATACCGTGAAGTTGCAAATTGTAACGTTACTGTGAATCTCCTTGCAGGCAAATGAGCAATATTCGTCATGCTTTTATGTATGCATACACGTATATGTATGTATGCATGTATATGTATGCATGGATGCATGTGTGTTATATGCATGTATGTATGTATGTATGTAATGTATGTATGTATGTATGTATGTATGTATGTATGTAATGTATGTATGTATGTATGTATAATATGTATGTATATATGAGCACTTGTTATAGGTTGTACTGCGAGGGGCGCATGATAAGTCCGTAAATAGAATAGAATAGAATAGAATGTAGGCTTAATGATAATTATAGTGGTCGTCTTAGACACCTTCAAAACGGTGACTTAACTCGATATAAATTGTGCAAACGCGTTTAATCGGTATATCAATCCTACCTCCCTTCATACATTAGCCTACCTCTTACGTCGATTGATGCCTTGTTCATTACTGCAACGGTTCTATAGAAGTCATTTAGATTAGATTAAATTAAGTAAGTAAGTATTTTCTTTATTAAACCAGTTGCAATGCCATTCTGCAATTTGTTGTACATGTCATACTATACAGAGTATAACATTCTTATTATAAACGATCTGCGTGTGAGATTGTGGAATAAAACGGTCATTATAGTCTCCGACACAGGAATTAGATTAGATTAGATTAGATTAGATTGGATTGGATTGGATTAGGTAATGTTAAATTACTGGCTCCTTTAATGAAAGCGAACAACATCGATGTTATAGAAGTTATTCAGATGCGATTACCAACCACTGCCTGAGATGAGCATTTGTGAGTTGTGACTTGGACCTTCGATTGATGCTCTTTGAAGACGGGCGCCATAGAAGTCGAAACTACATTGGCTGTAGTCTTGCCTGCGCCTGAGATATAACGTTACCTTATCTTACCTTTACTAATGTAGATTTAGCTTTGTTTACCATTCCTTGCTTTGCCTTTGCTTTCCTATGTTTGTCTTGCTCCCTTAATGCACCTCGCTTGTACTTACCCATTCTATTGTAGACTTAGCTTTGTTTACCCATCCTTACTCATTTTCCTCTGTTTATCTTGCTTCTCTTTATGCACCTTGCTTGTACTTACCCAGTCACATTGCCTTCCCTAAACTTACCTTGCCTTATACTTACCTTAGTGCATGACATTTTCTTAATTAACTTACCTTATGCCTTACAATAACTCATCTGACTTTTCCGTAAGTTGCCTTATCTTACTTTCTTCCTGACCTGACCTTATTTTACACAGGCAAATTAAGGTCAGATCGGATAAGCAAAGAAAGGTCAGGCCACACCTTGCCTTACCTCACTAGAAAGTACCTGACATTAATTTACTTTACCTTATCCTACCTTTCATTACATTACCTTAATTACCAGAGCTTGTCTTCCTTCACTTGCCTTATCATCGATCTGATTTTGTATCATCTGTCGATAGAATGCCTCTGCAGTTAGCCATCACTTCGGTTACGGTCTGCTGGATGTCGATGACATGGTCACTCTGGCTGAAGACTGGACGACAGTTCCAGCCCAGCTTCGATGCCAGATAACATCGAATCAGGTCACCAGATGCGTTCACTATCGTAGATCTTAGTATGCAAAGATAAGAAAGATAAACGGATATAGGTAACACAATTGTAGGAAAAGTATATTGATGGTGTCTTGACGTGGTGCCTAAAGCGTGCTACTTTAAGTATATGCAATATGTTTATGCATATTATGCATACATACTTACATTCCTACATAGATACATACAATCAAAATATTGTATAATATACAATCAGTCGGGGTTGGGTCGGGAGCGCTCCTGAGTAGTAACCTCGAAGGGGCGCTATATAAATCTTTGAAATGAATGAATGAATTATATACATACTTGCATTACATACGCGACAAAATACGACAGGTACGGTCGTGCGTTGAATGCTGCCTGAAAGTATTACGAGAGCAGCGGTCTCCGTAAGCCGCAATCGAGTGAAGACAGAGGAAGAGATGAGAAGATCTGAAGTTTCTCAGTTTGAAGAAAGAAGATACTGGTGACAGAAACAAGTGGAGAAAAAGGATCCATGTGGCTGACCCATCCGCTGGGAGGGATTAATTCAACCCTCAAGGAGAGCATAAATACATACATGCATGCATATTTTACATACGAAGGTAACACTCCAGGATATTGCTTTCATTGCGGGCTTCCAGTATTCTAGTTTTCGGGCTTTAATAAGTTGCTACATCCACACGCTACACAATTTATCTTCGATCGTTTCTCCATTTTGAGCGACTTCAGTGTCAAGGCCGTTTTGAATCGGCAGCCTCAACATAGATAGCTGATACTCTAGTGACATATTTATATATTATACATCACTATGATAATAACCAAATCGCAGTCAGGTCAAAATCCAGTCCGCTAAGGTAGATAGGCAGCCTATGGTGGATAAGCAATTTTATAGTGTGCTGTGTTAAGCCTCACGAACTGTGGCAACTCATCAAAATAATTTCTGTCGACATCAACGTCCTTTATTGACAATAATAAGTCGTTAAACTCTGGATCCTGCCTAATTTGAAAAAGTGATGACAATGAAATTACATGAGCGATCACACCAGCACACCCATAACATTTCGATGGCACCAAACAGGGTTGCTGATAGCATTGTATGAACTATCATCATCCATTGCTTAGGTAAACCTTGCGTATTCCAAAGCCATTGGCGTCGACCTCACCTTTGATTACATTTTGTATGCGTTTAATCTGGGGATAGAACGCAAATTACGAAATTATAATATCTATTCAAGGCGTATTAAAGGTGTCTTTCGAGAGCATATCATTTTCGAAATTTTATCGCCATCTAGCGACCAGAGTTCAATGTTTTATAAACTATGAGATCCAATTTGACACAAATACTTTGCTGAACAGGATGCCAATGCAAAGAATTACGAATTGGGGTTTTAGCTCTTATGATTGCAGTGTAGCCTATGCAAAATCTAACGATAGCAACGCATTGGCTGAATTTATAGCGTCTGAAGCCAACGTTTTAAAGGTTGCTAAGATGTTAGACTTTTTGCAGTTTCTGTTTAAAGATGATCTGTCGAAATAAGGATGTCTGACGTCGCCCTTCTTTTTACCACCCATTCATAGTCGGCCTTTTGCCCCTTGTTTATCAACAGCTTATAGCCGCCACAGGCCAGTAACATTAACCTAATCGTATTAGTTTTTAGTTTGCAAAGTTTAAAAGGTTGCTAAGAGGTTAGACTTTTCGCAGTTTCTGTTTAAAGATGATCTGTTAAAATAAGGGTGTGTCGTAATAAAGATGTTTATCGTCACCCTCATCCTAGGCTTAGGACTGGTACCATTCGATGCCGTATTTTAACAGTATCTTGTGGCGACCAAAGGGCCATTAACGTCGACTGTATGATACAAGTTGAATAGTGTTCGGACGATTAACCGCTTTTTGCAGAATTTATAGTTGATTGGTTGCTGTTTAACCACTCGGTGTTATAACAGAGAAAGTTGGCCTCTCCCCTCCTTTCTCCAGGTTAATAACTGGCACTGCCAGAATACAATCAGTGGAATTTATAGTCTGAAGGAAACGTTTTAAAATGGTGTCTTTCATTAATATTAAGTAACTGCTTGTGGCCGCCAAGGACCGTTAACTTCGTACTTATACAGTCATGCGGGATTATGTTGATCCACTGGCAATTTAGCGCATTTGCTCTATTATATAGGGTTTGTAGAATGCATGTTCAAGGTGTCCAAGACGAGCTCTGTATCAATCAATCTATCAATCAAAATTTATATAGAGCCCCTTCAAGATTCCCACTCAGAGGCGCTCCCGATCCAGGCCATACGGAAGAATGCAGTCTTCAATAGTTGGTGAAACTGAGAACAGTTTGGAAGGTGTCGTAAATCTAATGTTAGCCCGTTCCAGGTTGTTGGACCAACCACAGAGAAGGAACGGCTCTGCATTGTTGCAGAGCGGGCGAATGGGACCGCCAGGTCACCGTGGACAGAGGGGGGCAGTGCTCGGCGGCCCGTGCAAGTAGAAAGAGAGCGGCATAGCTCACGCAGGTAAGAGGGTGCCCAGCCTGATAAGCACCGCCACATCAAGGACGCGATCCTGTATTAGATGCGCTGAGGGAAAGGAAGCCAGTGCAATACCTCACGCATATACTGAGATATGCGGTCGGTCTTACCAAATCCGCCAATGAGTCGAGCCGCAGCCCAGTGAACCCGCTCCAGCCTCTCGATTCGAACCCGCGGGAGACCAGCGTAGATGGAGGCGCAATAGTCTAGGCGGCTCAGCACAAACGCGTGAGCTAGGGAGACTGCTGCTTTAAAAGTCAGGGAGCGAGCAATGACCATGAGCTGCCGCAACTGGTAGTAGCAGCTGCGGCAAACCTGGTTTATATGAGGTGCAAAGGTGAGCTCTTGGTCCAATAGCACCCAGAGGTCACGCACCACCAGAGAAAAGGACATGTGGGGAATTCAGCTGAGAGCGCTTCGGTCTAGCTTGGCCAGCTGTTGCCTGGTGCCCAACCAGATGAAATGAGTTTTTTTGGGCGTTGAGGCGGAGCCGGTTTGAGGATATCCAATCTGCGAGGGCCCCCATTGCCTGCTGCATGGTGCGGGCAGCCCCGATCGCGGCGAGGGGAGCGCAATGCAGATATGCCTGTGTGTCGTCTGCATACAGCTGGCTTAGCACACCGTAGGAAGATAAGTGAGTCCCAATGTCAGAAGTGTAGAGTAGATATAGTAAAGGAGCCAAGACAGAGCCTTGCGGGAGCCCAAATGGAGCCAGGGCCCAGAGGGACCTGCTTGCTCCCACAACCACACTACTGGACCGCCCAGCCAAGAAAGATGTGATCCAATCAAGCGGACGGTCAGCGAGTCCAAAAGAAATAGAGAGGCGTTTGATAAGGATTTCATGGTCGACTGTGTCGAAAGCTGCACTTACGTCGAAGAGGGCCAGTAGGGTCACCCGCCTCCCGTCCATGGCCCCATAGCAGTCAGATAACAAGCGGAGCAGCAATGTTTCCGTGGAGTGGCCCCTACGAAAGCCCGACTGAAATTTTGGAAGCAAGTTGTTAGTGCTTAAGTAAGTGGTAATGAGTGCCTCATTAGACAACTTTTTCAGCGTTCGCGTTAAATGCGACGGCGTGGACATTGTCGGCGCACAGATGTATTATGCCATCTGAACTGTGAGAACTATTAAAATAATTTCTGCAGATGTCAACGGCCTTTGTAGCCAAAAGATATCGTTATGCTCTGGATCCATCCAATCCGTGGTTAAATATTCCACTACTCTACCTATGGTAGTGCTATAGTTCCAAGCTGGAGAAAGAAGCAGAGCGACACTAATCATTTCTGTTACGAAAGTGTCGTTAAGCAGCAGCTAAGCAACCCCGCGTTACTAGAGTGTGAGCATTGTGTTGTTTTCATAAATGGAATAAGCAGTATGGGAACGATGAGAACTGCTCGAAATAATTACACACCTCTTATAATTGTAATATTCACCCTATAAATGAAAGTGGTCCTGCATTATGCAAAAGGAACGGTGAAAACTGTTCATAATAATTTCTGTCGATGTTGTTGTCATTGTTCATCCCTTGAAAGACTGTGGTAGCCAAACAATGCAGCAGTTAAACACTGTTAACTACTAATAGCTTGTCTCAGTAAATCAGACCTTGTCTGATCACATTGCCTGCCTATCGATTTTGTTTTGACTGAGCTCCACTGAGTAATCTCGTTCCAACTA
This sequence comes from Aporrectodea caliginosa, assembly GCA_020284085.1. NCBI lineage: Eukaryota > Metazoa > Annelida > Clitellata > Crassiclitellata > Lumbricidae > Aporrectodea > Aporrectodea caliginosa. The sequence goes on along the minus strand of JACEVL010000255.1, from coordinate 146,957 downwards.
CTTAGCTTAATTTGAGCGCTATATAATTATCGAGATTACGTTTATTCTGGTAAGGTAAATACAGCGTCAACGACCTTGAAAGCCGTAAGATATCGCTAGACACGGGTAATGTGATGGTCTTGTTAGACACCTCTTAAACGCTTATATCTGATGCTACATATTCGCCAAAGGCATTAAATCTCCAATTTTATCGAACTAAAAATTGTATAATAATAAACAGTGTGAACTGTATAGAATTTTCTCCTTTGGACGTCAACGGATTTTGAAGCGATAAGATGTCGTTTGACTCTTAATATTATGAATTAATGAATTAATTTATTAATTTAATCCAACTTAGTCTAGCCGACAGATCCTCTCCCGGTGCTCACCGTACCATACATTATCATTTATGCGACAGATAGAAATTAGGCCCAATTATGGAATGATGTTTCAAGACCATTTAATTAAGGTGCGATGTTACAACGCCAATTTTTGTATGACCAAATGAACCAGGCCTAACGATAACGGCAGGGTCTGGCCGCCACGGAATGACCGCATAGTGCTGCAACTTTTCGTGTTTACATGAAACTACGGTCACATACATCTGTTTAGAAAATAATGACATAATTATGTTCATGAATATGCAATATGTGTACAATGCACAATGTGCTAGGTAAATGTATATGGTTGGTTGCGTGGTTAGTGGTTACGGTATATCTCAGAGAGTTCCTGGATATACCCGTGGCTATTATGTGATTGTTAGGTTGAGTACCTGGCTCATTTATGGCAATGGCAAATCCGGGACTGAGGTGAGGTTAATTGTAGGAACTTGATACTGACGTAGGAATTTTTGATGCATGCATGCATAGTTACATACCCATCGAAATCAATAGCACCTAAATGGGTTGCTGACATCGTACAAATTAAATGCACCAGTATCGATTTTCTTGCAGATGCCTGCTAATCTAGCGATGGATTGGATCCTCAGTTTAACGGCAGCTTATGACAACATAGGCCGTTGCCGCCGACAAAAGATTATTTTTTGGCATATTACAGCTCTTAATAATAATATAGCGATATATATAGTGCAACTGACAAATTTATAACTTCCATCGAAGTCGTTTTAAAGGTGTCTAAGGAGAGCATGGCATTGTCTAACGTTTAACGCAAACTCCTGAGCACTTGACGTAGACCGTAGCTCGATCACCTCACAAGATTATCGGACACTATATTATTGTAGAAATGTCCAACATTTAATGACAGATTTTATTATTAGTTTTTGAAGATAATTTATTTAGCGCCACTCCTTATCATCAGAGGCGTCTCTGCGCTGGCCATAGCGATTTAAAAGTATTTGAGAACAGAAATATCATCAGTAGCAAAACACTATTTGATATTCCAGCACGTCAACCACTACACGACAGCACACCGCGGTTGCTAGTTACAAAATTAAACAGATGTTAGAACCCCATAAAAATCCGATGGCACCCAACTGGGTTGCTTCGGAAGATAGTATCCATTGTTCAGTTAAACGTTGTGATTTCCCTTTACATTTAAGTTACATCAAATTGCCATGATCAATCAACTACCGATATTATTCTTATTATTAATTCAATATTTAACGACATCCTATAGCTACAAGGCTGTTGACGTCTTTAAGTTTTTGGTGTATTTCAGTTCATTTTATTGTAATGTTCTCATGAGTTTTCTTTCTCTTTTCTCGTCTTTGATTCCGTTTCTGATAGGATGTTGACGTATTTAAAGTTTCTGACGGATTAAGTTCATTTTCGTATACTGTCTGTCATCAGTTTGCTTTCTCTTTTCTTGGCATGGATTCCATTTCTGACAGCATGCTGAGATTTGACAGGTGATTGTTGTCGATCTCTTATTCTTATAAATCATTATACTGTTTTCTCGTCAATCTTATTAACAATATTTTATAGAGTATAACATTCATCTATCTAAATTACCATCAAATTATCAATACTACATTTACAGGAGATGTTCAATATTCATTATTAATCCATCAGTCATAGTACATACAGATTCAATTACCAATTTCAACATGACAATCAAAGCATCAATATTATTTAGGGATCCTGAGTGGCCGAGTGGGTTGGTGCCCGCTCGTCACGCCGGCGCCCCGGGTTCGATTCCGGGTCGGTTGGATTATCAGAGATTAATTTCTCGGATCTTTACTGCGGGTGGCTCGGTCGCATTATAAACGTGGAGTACAATACAACACACAATGCAACACATCACAATACAACTGGGGCGCGGTGGTTTAGGGGTATGTTCGGTGCCTTGCAGCTGAAGGGTTGCGGGTTCTAATCCACCTCAAAGTCGCCGCGTAGGGACCCTGGGCAAGTCCTTCACTCGCAATTGAGGAGCACATTTCCAAAACTCACTCAGTCCAAGTGATAAGCATTGGACTGAGTGAGTTTTGGAAATGTGCTCCTCAATTGCTCATGCGCCTTTCGGCGTTGAACTCCGATTCAGCGTTCGCGCAGTAGTCGGGAGCGCCTCTGAATGGGAAATCTGGTAGGGGCGCTATAACAAGTGTTCAAAACAATACAATACAATACAATACAATATTATTCAATGTTGGTTTTATGCATTACAAAATTGGCTCTAAAATGAATCGTATTCATCAACAAACACAAACCAATTTTTAAGCAATAACTAAGGACCAAGAATATTAGAAATATTATTAAGCATCAGTTTTATCCAATACGAAAAGAACAAAAAATCACATCATAAACCCATACATTTAACATTATGAACAAACCAATTAACATGCTATAAACAAGGAACATTATTATAAAAAGAAGTTATGATTTTTTTTATTCAAGTAGCCATTATGCAACTGTATTTAACCCTAGGGCTACCAAGCTTTTTGTAACACGGACTACCAAGGGGTGGTTACCACCCCTGGATTTCGTGTTTGGTTTTACATATCATAACTTGTAATATACCAATGGATTCAGCATTCATTTCTGCACAGAATGGTATATTTAGTTGTACATTATGTGAATGCACCTCGAAATTACATCACTTTTAACAAAGGAACCCATTACTTAGCAATATTGTATATTATTGCGTACATTTTGAACTTTTTGGATAAACAAATATAAGATTATGTGTGTTTTGAAACTAATCTATTTATAAAAGATACACACAATCATCCCTACACATGTTTATATAGTATAAATGCACATCCATACATATAATCCATACATATATATCGATTTACGTTGTAATGCTGTATTCAGCCATTTTCACACAGATTACGCGTATTATTATTTATTTTGATCACTTCCGGTATTCAAAAGACAAAGATGTAGGTATGCAAATGAAGCCCTGCATTCCCTCTAAAGAATGGTATCTTTGTTTCTCTTCCAGGAAGACAAATGAATACGCTACAGACAAAAAACTAAGGGGGAGTGCTTCCATTCAGCCATTTTTCACGCATGTTACACGTATTATTATTTATTTTGAGCACTTCCGGTTGTCTCAGGTTAACTCAATGACCATAGAAATGTAGCCCCACATTCCTCCTATAGAATGGTATAATTTGTGTCTCTTAATGTTAAATGACGGATAAGATATAGTCGAAAATCTAGGGGGGTGGTATCCACCCCCTGGTGCCTCGGGTATATTGGGTATAACTTTTGAACGGTGTGAGATATCATCTCACATTTTACCTCAAAACGTGTGTAAATGAACCCCCTACAGCTACCTAAAAGGTCAAATTTTTATTCCATACGGAAAAAGTTTGAGATGAAAAAAACCTAAAGGGGGTGGCAATCACCCCCCTCCTTGGTAGCCCGAGGGTTAACCATTATTTATTGCCGTTACCTAGATTATGTACTTACTCACAGCACCTATAGCTAGTATTTTCAGATATAATTACTCTATTTATTTATAATATCTACATAATTTTCCCATTAGTAATGTTCATGAGTATATTATATACTTCGAGACAAATATCTGGAATAGACAACACACTTTTAACAGTGCATTCCACTTTTTTCAACGCACATTTTTCAAGTATTAATTTTGATATGTCATGTTTTTACAAGCAATTAATATATGATCAATGGTTTCAGGCACCTGGCATTCAGAACATAAATCCGTTGTGCTTTTACCTATATGTTTCAAACACGCATTAGTTAAGATATGTCCCATTCTAAGTCTGGTAATTTGAACTTCACGTTTCCTTAGAGAGTCTATAGATTTTACATTTGTGGATACCAAAGGCTGAATAGATTTATAACTTCTTTTTATAATAATGTTCCTTGGCAATTGATGAAAAAGTACCCGTCTTAGACACCTTCAAAACGCTTCCTTCAGTCGCTATAACTTCAGCACATGGTTCTATCGCTAGATATCTGTCTCCTTGATTAAGAATTACAGTGTACCTTTCTTTAAAATACCAGCTCTTAAATAACTTTACTTTGCATTACCTTAACGGGTTCATTGGTCTTATTTTGTTTCCTGCCCACGGATTTAGTTTTGACTGAGCGCCTGTAAATGAGGTCCATCCCGCAACCTAAGTTATTAGGGTGCTGTGTAAATCTGGTATGGAGACGTCAACGATATTAAGTTAGTACGTTCAATCGCTAAAACAGTGACCTCGCTTCTTCTTCTCTACATGTAGGGGTTTTGGCATTGGAAGCGCTACTGAATGACCACTACTGTGAGTAGCGCTATATAACTTAATAAATACAATACAATATTCATTTAACCCGCATAACCAGTAACTTTAAAACAGCCCTAGGCACCAATCCTCTATAAGCTACTAATCTTAAACATAGAACGAGTATGCGCATATTACGAATATTAAGATTTTTATAAATTGACGAATATTGACGAATATTAAAACTGGCCAACGAATATTAAGAATATTATTTTTCAAAATCTGGGACTTATTGTAAAAAAAATCAGTGCCAAAAATATGCATAAGAACAGCTATATATTACAGTTACTCATCCAAGTACAGACCTAAGGTGGGTAAAAGGATACTATGCATTATATCGAGTGGGGTAGCTAAGTATTTGGCGCCAATACGAATGACGAATTTTACAGAAATAGGGCAATGACTTTATAACTGAGTTTCATCACGCATCATTGGAACCCACATAGCTTAAAATTAGATAGAATTACTGAGTGCAGGGGGAGAGAGAGAGAGAGAGAGAGAGAGAGAGAGAGAGAGAGAGAGACACCTCGATCTGCCAGTAACATTATGCACAAAGTTTATCATTTCTTTGACTCTCAGCCTCTCACTACGTGCATGAATCACAATTAAAATTTAGCGCGAAAATGATACTCTTTATTGTAGGCCTATTAATCTTACCAAAAACGCTGTGTGAGCGTCCTCCCGCCTCGGCACCCAAAAACTTTATTACTAGTCGCGAGTCTCAGTCAGTAAATATGATCGAGCCTATCGAGTTTGCTTTGACTGAGCAATTGTGAAAGAGTTTGATCAAGTAGCCGAACTTATTAGAGCTCTGTATAAATCTGGTAAAGAAAGATCGACGTCAACGGCCCTGGAAACTGAAAGTTGTCGCTGAACATTAGATGAGATTTGGGCTTCGTTAGACACCTTTAAAACGCTCTCAATGGAGAATATAAATTTAGGGACTGCGATTCATGGCTATATTTTGTTCCCTTATGAATTTCTTGAATATTTACACAGACATGCCCTTAAAATATTGTTAGCTTTTTACAATAAGATCTGAACAGAAAGTAAATTACCAGATGATTGGCAACATGCAATCATCTTGCTCCTTCTAAAGCCCAATAAAAATGCTGCTAGTCCTGATTCATATAGACCCATTTCACTGACATCAACCATATGTAAAGTCATGGAGAGACTCGTAACAAATAGATTACAATGGTTTGTAGAGAAAAATAATCTGCTTTCAAAAAATCAGTCAGGCTTCAGAAAACACAAAAGTACCATTGACCAAATTCTTAAATTGCAGGATAGCATCCTCAAAAAAATAAAAAATAAAAAAGACGTATTGTCTATCTTTATTGATTTTGAGCGTGCATATGACATGCTTCAAATTCCTACACTGTTGAAAAAGCTACTAAATATGGGAATAATTGGAAAAACTTATCATTGGATAGAAAACTTTTTATCCAAAAGAACATATCAAGTTAAAATTCGAACTTCTTTTCTAACAAATACACCTTAGAAAATGGCACACCTCAAGATTAATGATATACCTCAAGGATTGGATGGGGTAGAGATGAATTTGTTTGCAGATGACAGCTCCACCTATGCATGCCGGTTGGGCGACATATGAACGGGCGTCAAAAGAACGGGCGACATTTGAACGGCGACTGTAGAACGGTGTATTAGATGACCGGTGCGACTATTGAACAGTCGGACAGTTGAACGCGTAGCCTAACAGATGACGGTGAACAATTTATCCAGAAAGTGAATAATATTTAAACGTTCCTTCACAGCAGCTTGTGAAGAACTTGGCGTTGACGTGAAATTGCTGATACATTCTTTCATTTCTCCTATGGCCTTCCGTGCCAGCGATGCTGCGTCGTTTCCAGAATGTGTGTGTTGAGCTTGTGGTTCGCAGACGACCTGGTCGTCTGATGTCACAAATCGTGCCTTGCAGTTGAATCGTTTGTACATTTGATATCGCCAAGATATCCTTCCATTCGTGTATTGTTTTTTTCAAGTACTCAAAATTATGATGTATCAGCGTTGGTTTACCTTTGGTGCTAGATCCATACACTAACGCCGTGGTCTAAAATTCGAAAGTATTTCCACACATTTAGTCCAACGTCCCGCAAAAAATTCCGCCTCACTAAAAGAACTCCCACTCAACATTCAGTATACGCCTACGCCCTTAAGTAGTATACAAGGAGTACACAATGCATAGTATACACTATACAGAGTATACAATGCCGCACTGTGGGAATTGTCCATGTGTCGTCCCGGTAATATGAAGTCGCCGTTCAATTGACCGTCGTTCAAATGTCGGCCCGTTCTACTGTCTCCCGTTAAAGTGTCGCCGTTCAATTGACCGCCGTTCAAACGTCCGTATACCATGCATGCCACCGAAATCATAATAAATTACAAAAACATAATCCAGTTGTCCTTAAATGCAAGGACCGTAGACGTCGACCTTATCCTAGAGAGAGTAATTAAAGGTTGTCAGAGAAAGTAATAATTTTTACCAGTAAACGGCTGCATTTATGGCGTCGTTGGTATACGTGTTAAAGGTGTCTAAGATGGGAACTGTTCTAGTGATTGTTTAGCAACATTTTATGGTAAAGTAAATTCGATGTGAACGTCCTTGAAAGTGGTAAGATGTCGCTAGACACGGAATAATACGATTGTCTTGTTAAACACCTCTTAAACGCTTGTGACCGATGCTATACACGCTCGCCGCGCCGGCGCCCCGGGTTCGCTTCTCGGTCGGGTCGGTTTATCAGAGATTAATTTCTCGGATCTTTACTGCGGGTGTCTCGGTCGCATTATAAACGTGGAGTACAATACAACACACAACACAACACAATATACTGGGGCGCGGTGGTTTAGGGGTATGTTCGGTGCCTTGCAGCTGGAGGGTTGCGGATTCGAATCCACCTCAAAGCCGTCGCGTAGGGACCCTGGGCAAGTCCTTCACTCGCAATTGCTCATGCGCTTCGGCGTGAAACTCCGACTACAGCAGTAGTCGGGAGCGCCTCTGAATAGGAACTCTGGTAGAGGCGCTATAACAAGTGTTAAAATACAATACAATACAATATATACATGTATTGGCCAAAGGCTAATATGACCCTGCCCCATTGAAAACTGCATGAAACAGTGAGAACTGTATAAAACTTTCTCCTTTCGACGTCAACGGATTTCGATGCCATAAGATGTCGTTTAACTCTTAATATTAATTAATTAATTAATTAATCTAATCTAGCTTACTTAGTCTAGTCGACAGATCCTCTCCAAGTGCTCATCATACCATACATTATCATTTATGCGACATACAGAAATTAGTCCCAATTATGGAGACTGGAGTGATGTTTCAAATCCTTCTAATTAAGGTGCGATGGGACAACGCGTATTTTTAAGAGACAAAAATGAACCAGACACTCTTCCTAACGATAACGGAAAGGACTGGCCGCTACGAAATGACCGCATAGTGCTGAAATCTTTGGTGTTTTCCTGAAACTACGGTCACGGGTTGTGCACACATCCGTATAGAAATACTAACATATGTTCCGGAATATATAATATGGGTACAAATGTACAATGTGTTAGATAAATGTATAAGGTTGGTTGAGTGGTTACGGTAGCTCAGAGAGTTCCTGGATATACTCGTGGTTACGTGATTGTTAGGCAGAATACCTGGTTCATTAGCTTAATGGCATTTGCGACACTGAGGTGAGGTTAAGTGTAGGAACTTGATACTCGTCGTCGTCATCATCATTTATTGATTCCAGTTCGAGAATGATATCTTTAGCAAGCAGAGTACAAATGAAATGGGATAGAAAGACATATCGAGAAGGAAGAGAAGTACCGCCTAATTAGGGTAACCGATTAACACTGAGCAGTGAGATACATGATACGTAATTTATATACATGCGTGAAAGCAAAATGCATGCAACCTGTCTCTCAGTCATCGTTGAGTTATTTTGTGGATACCGACTGGTGTTGGTGCGCCATACCTTGAAGTCTTAAGCATTAGACATCGGCGCTATAGAAGCTACTAATAAACTACTAATAAAAGCATGCGTACACATTCGCGTACATACTAGAGATCTGCGAATCAAAGATTTTCAGTCGAATCGAATCTCGATTCGAATCTGGGGTATTCGGGGGTAAAGGTTCGAATTCGAATCGAATCTCGAATCGAATCAGCGGTTATCAGTGTGATATTTATTTAGTGTATATTTGATAGCATAGGCGTACCTAAGTAACATACTTATCACCAGATCAAAGTAGGTCTGAGAACTTTTCTAATCAACCGAATTAAAATAGCACAAATAGCCTAGATTACAAAAGTTCACATCAACTACACTGTTCTGCTCTAGCTCCATGTTCATTGCGTAAAAACAAACACATATCTGTATCGGTTTGGTCGCAAGCCACGACTTTCACTAACATACATAATAATTATGGCTTCGCTATAAGCTCTCTGGCGACATTAGTATCTCTTACCATCAGAGAATACCTGAAAGAAAACTTACAGCAAGTGACGTCATAAGTATCTTTATTAATCAAATTACGTCATATTTGTATGACTATCATAGTGACGTCAAAGTTATATAAATAAATTTAATCACAGAACATCCATTATACTAGTTCTAGCCCTACACCTTATCCTCTTCTTACCCTACCTAATATTACATATCTCGTATAGCTTAATCTTACTTTACTGTATTCGCAATTGTAATCTCAAGATTTCTACAGCGCAAATAAGTGAATTCGCGGGAACCAGCTTATTCATAGGCTCTTTGTCAAAACAAAATCGATAGGCGTGGGAGTAAAAATCGGTTCCAGGTCAAGACCCAAAGAGGTCAGGCAGGCAGACAGCTAGGGTGGGTGGTGCTTAGAATTGAAGCGGCGTGGGTGTTAAAAGTACTCTACCAACGATATATATTCAGAAGCAGCGTTTGGTCACCGAATGTATGTTTGTGTCGCTAGAAAAACAATCGTATTGATTATTATTGCTACGTAAGTTTCTCGGGCGCTGAGGAAATCTCGAGATTACCATTATGATACATGCTTCCATACATTACTTTGGCAAGGCGAGATCAACGTTTTCGGTCGTGAAAACCGTCAGATTTAGTTTAACATTGGATAATTCGAGTGTGTTGTTAAACACCTTTAAAACGTTTTTTACCAACGATATATATTCAGAAACAGCGTTTCGTCACTGAATATAACAGTGTTGGTGTCGTGCATCTGTAGGTTGAACTCGACGTGAAAGGCTCTGGTAGCCAAACGCAACAGTTGAAAACAGTTTGCTACTAATCGTAAACTTGGAAATAACCAAAGCGCCATTTATCTGCTAAGCTTATTCACGAGCGCTGGGTCATTTAAGAGGAGTTGTTCAAAGAAATCTCTTGTCTCATATCTCGGCGACTGTGACGGAGATTGGTCAGCTTACCTGCCAATCGATTCCCTGTTGACTGAAAATGCGCTATTTTCAATATCCGGATACATACATTGTGATCAAAGTTTTCATTATGCAGCCATCAGTAACTTCAGTGGGTCATAGTATAGTGGTTAGCGTGCTGTACTGTCAATCGAGAGGTCGGGTTAAAATCCCAGACAGGGCAGAAATTTGGTACGAGAGTTGGGCTCCTTGCGCCTTCTAGTCAACTCCGTTATAATGAGTACTCTGGCCGAACGTTGTTGGTGGGAAGATCAGACGGCGAGGGAGAGGACTGGCCACTCGCCCTAAGATGCTGAGGTCAAGAAATTTGAAGCCTCTAACACTTCACCCATGGCTGACTCTTAGCTTAAGCATAAGGAACTGCCCTCATTGCTTTTCTTCTTCCCTCTCTGGATTTGAACCTGATGCTTTCGGATGAGCATTGAGCACATCAAACACCTATAGAAACTATTGCGCAGATTCAATCCCGTATTACAAGGCAGCAATTTCGGTTTAACGACGCTGTTTCATAACGTAGCCTCCTTCTTCTAGCCTTCGGACTGGCACTTCTTCATGGTAGGCGGGTTTTGCGTTAATAATCCAGCCTTCGGACTGGCAACGACCGATGTCACGCAATTTGTTCCTGTATTTATCACCGTTTTATGGCCGTCATTGGCCGTTCACGTCGACCTTACCCTATTTGATGCCGTATGAAGATGTCTAGCGATTTAACGCATTGGCTGAATTTTATAGCCTCGGAGGAATGAGCGTTAAAGGTGTCTAAGTCGAGCATTTTATCCTCTATTGCCAGACGACATCTGGGGATTGACGCGCGATGGATAATCATAATATATTTTTGCATTTATTAAGCGCCATTATGTAATTACGAAGCATAAATCGATGGCGCTGAGAACTCGTGAGTGAAGGACTTGCTCAAGGCCCCTACACGGTAACTATCTAAGAGAAGGAGGAGGCTAGAAATTGCTTTGTTCTAATAAATTCCTCTTCATCATCCTCTTCTCTTTCCTCCTATTCTACTTCTTCCTCCTCTTTCTCCTCCTCGCTGTTCACTCTCGCCATCTCCTCTCTCCTCTTTATATTCATCCTCCCATTTCTCTTTCTTCTCCTTCTCCTCCTCCATCTCTTTTTCCTCCTTCTCCTTTTCCTTCGCCCCTTCTCTACCTCCCCTTCCTTATAAAGGAAACTGCAAATACACTGTAATAAAACAAGGTTCATTTATGTAGCGTATACTTAAAAACCCATCGTTCAAGGGAAAGGAAAGTTCAATATTAATTTTATGCATGTATATACATGTCTCGGATGTACAGAGTCTGAGACAGGCAGACAGACATAGAAACATATGGACAGACAGGGACGGAAGCAGATCTATTGACAGACAAGCAGGCAGGGAGACAGTCAGAGACAATCCACTTCTAGAAGCCCAATTCTGATTCCTCCTCTTCTCCTTATCTCTACCTTCTCTCCGATTCTAAGCACTAACCATCCACCGCAGCCGTCTGACTTGTCTGCCTGCCTGACTGTTTGCATCTTAACCTGGAACCGATTCTGACTGTATAATTATACCTGCCCACCGATTTTGTTTTGACTGAGCGCCTGTGAAAGAGGTCGATCCCGTAGCCGAATTTATTAGGGCGCTTTATAAATCTGGCAAAGAGAGATCGACGTCAACAGCCCTGGAAACTGTAAGAAGGCACGTAACATTAGATGATGTTTTGGTTTTGTTAGACACCTTTAAAACGATGTCTAACGATGATATAAGTTCAATTACTTCAATTTTGCCATATTGAAATCTTTTTAATGCTATTTTATTATGCTATCTGAACGATGAGAACTGATAAAGATAATTCCACACCTCTTTCAAGTGTGATATTCGCCTTATGAGTAAAAGCTGACAAGCCGATCTGTAATTATGCTTTAGCTTTAGCATTTAGTCCTACAGTACTGTGCTCGAATGTAGGTGATCGCATTTATTAGTGATTACAATAAGTTAAAGCAGAAAACTCCGCCACCTTCCGCAATCTTGCAACGCCAGTCCCAAGCCAAGAGAAATGAGGAGGTCGACGCTAACCATCTTTGGTACGACACAGTGCGATAATCGCGGATAAACTGTAATAAAACTGAAACTACAGCAAACTGTAATAATTATGGCCAAAATTTTCTGCTGTCATAAGCTGTGGTTAAATTCTGGATCCATCTGTTCTCTAATTTCCTTAAAACCAACATAAGTTTCCACACACAATGAGAACTGTAGAAAATGTTATCCTTTCGACGGCAACGCAGTTTGATGCCAAACGATACATTTATCAATTATCTCATTCATTAGTTAAATTAACAACCTTGCTCATCTAATCTCGAGGTCCCCTATCTGTGCTCCCGTAAGACGAGGTGGATGTCAACTGCCATACAGTGACCACAAAATGGTGCTAAAGATTGTTTAATTAATTAATTTAACACTGCATGATTTCCTGTTTACTAACTAATCGCTTGTGGGATGTCTCACTGGCTTTGACTGAACCTGATCACCTTACCTGCCTATCGACTCTATTTTGACTAAGCACCTGTGAATAAGCTTGTTCCCTCTTCTTAGCTTTATCGGGCGCTGAAGAAATCTCGAGATTACGAGTACGATTACGATGCATTCATGAATACACTACTCTGGTAAGGCAAGGCCAACGTTACCGGTCAAAAAAACCGTCGGATTTCGCTATACAATGGATCATGTGATTGTGACGTTATTCATTTTTAAAACGTTCCTTACCGGCGATATAAATGCATAAACTGCGTTGCGTTACCCAAATACTGTGGGCATGTAAATCATGAAGGGTTAACTCAAATTGAAAAGTTCTGTTATTCAAACGTAACAGTTAAACAATGCTTGCAACTAATCGCAATCTCGAAATTATTAAAGCAGCACTCAGAAGCTATTCACGAACGCTGAGTCGTTTCAGAGGGGTTGTTCAAGGAAATCTCTTGTCTCATATCTCGGCTACGTTAACAGAGACTGGTCATCTTACCAACCAGTCGATTCTATGTTGACTAAAAAATGCGTTAAATTAAATATCCTGATACATTAAGACTTAGTATAAGATGTCATTAGGTAGCCATCAGTAACTTCAGCACGTGAGAGTCTAGTGTTGAGCGTGCTAGACTGTCAAATCGAGAGGTCTAGGGTTCAAATCGCAGACGGGGCAGAAATTTGGTTCGAGATTTGGGCTGCTTGCGCCTTCTAGTCAACTCCGCTATAATGAGCAATCTGGCCGTACGCTGTTGGTAGAAAGATGAGACGGCGAGGGAGAGTACTGGCCAACCGCCCTCATATGCCGAGGATAACAAATGTGAAGCCGCTAAAACTTCACCCATGGCTAACTCTCAGATTAAGCTTAGGATCTGCTTTTATTCTTTTTCTTCTTTCCTCTCGGGATTTGAACCTGATGCTTTGGGATGAGCGAATCAAACAACCATAAAAATCACTGCGCAACCCAGAAAAAACAATGTTGATACCATAAAAAACCGATGGCAACCAACTGGGTTGCTTCGGAGGATAGTATCCACTGTTTAGTTAAAATCACTAAATCTTCAGCCCGTCTTATAAGGCGGAAATTTCGGTTTAACGACGCGGTTTCATAACGAAGCTGATTTTCGTCTCCCCCCTTATTCTAGCCTTCCTACTGGCACTTCTCCATGGTAGGTGGGTTTTGCGCTGTGTGGAGACATCCTCTGGCCAGCAAGGTCCGTTAACATCGATAGATAAATGGTGTCGCCCTCCTTAATAATCCAGCCTTCGGACTGGCACCACCCGATGTTACGCAGTTTTTCCGGTGTTTTATCACCATTTGTGGCCGTCAATGGCCGTTCACGTCGATCTTACCCTATACGGGATATCTGGAGTTTGTCTAACGATTGAACGCATTGGCTGAATTTATAGCATCGGAAGAACGAGCGTTAAAGGTGTCTAAGACGAGCATTGTATCGTTTATTGCTTAACGACATATGGGGATTGAGGCGCTATGGATAATCATAATATATTTTTGAATTTATTAAGCACCACTATCTAATGACAAAGCATCATTCGATGGCGCTGAGCACTTGTGAGTGAAGGACTTGCTCAAGGTCCTACACAGTAACCGTCTCAGAGGAGGAGGCTAGCAATTGCTCTGTTCTTATAAATTCCTCTTCATCATCCTCTTCTCTTTCCTCCTCTTCTACTTCTTCCTCCTCTTTCTCCTCCTCGCTCTTCTCTCTCGCCATCTCCTCTCTCCTCTTTATATTGATCCTCTCACTTCTCTTCCTCCTTCTCTTCCTCCTCGTTTTTCATCTCATTTTCTCCTCCAATTCCTCCACACATCTTATCCTCCTTTTCGTTATCATCTTCTCCTCCTCCCATCTTCCTGTCTTTCATATAATTTTCCTCCTCCTCTTTGTCTTCTCCACTTCTCCTTATCATACTCCTCCCTCTGCTTCGCCTCTCCTCCTCTTCTCTTCTTTATCACTTTCTCCTCCTCCTCCTCAAAAATTAGCTACATTACTGAGTAATAGCTCCGCCTCTGATGATTCTCTGTGAGTACCAGTCCCAAGCCTGGATGAAGGAGGAGGGCGACGCTAATGGTAGTAATGGTCATTGTTACCACACAGTGGTCGTTAAACAGTCAACAAGCAAGTCATGGGCAATTATAAAAACAAATTATAGATCGATAGGGGGCCTATATTTAAAAAATTAATGTTTTTAGTAAAAAACGCATCTTATCCAGCTAATCGAATCTCTAGATTTATCCTGAAGGCACTCCTCGATCGAGTATAAATATTCCAGATGTATCTTAAAGTTAATCCAAATACCTTTCAAGAATCAACTCGGTTTTGGAATGGGTTGTTTTCGCTGTTCTTGTGGAGGTCATTTTCTAAACATGTGGAATTTTCAGGCGAAGCTCACCAGATGGACGCTGGTGCTCTACGGGACAGACAAACAGCCGGAAAAGTCAGGCAACCCTTGTCAAACCGCTAGACTCATCTCTGTTCTCTCTTAACACACGGTACTTTTCAACGCCCACATAGATGCCGCAAGATAGCGCTAAAAACTAATTCTACATCAGTCAATGTTTACCTACTTGTGAACTCCGCTATAATTAGTACTCTGGCCGTATGCTGTTGGTGGTATGATCAGACGGCGTGTTAGAGGACTGGCCACCCGCCTTAAGATGCTGAGGTTGTGTGAAAAAAGAAACTGTTTAAAAAAAAACTTATTGGATGTCAACGTAGAATGATTGGTTGATTAGTTGCTGTGTAACAACACTCTGTCATAACAAAGAATATTAGCGTCTCCCTCCTTCTTTCTCCAGGCTTCGGACTGGCACAACCGCAGGAGGTGTTGTGGCGGAGTTAACGACTGTTATCATTGCTTTGCGGACTTCAAGGACGTTGACGTCGACATCATCTTTCTTTCAATCTATACCGGATGTGTATGAGTATGGCGATAAAACGCAACTGACATATTTATTAGGTCCATGGAAGTCGTTTCAAAGGTGTCTAAGAAGATAAATAAATTGTCCAGCGTTAAACGCCATCTAGCGACTTCATGACCTGTTGACGACGATCCGAACTTCACAAGCTTTTCAAACACGATATTGATAAAATACATTTGTCGACAGGATTTTGTTATTTTTTTCTTCCAAAAATTAATTTATTTTGCGATACTCCACAGAACAGAGTAGCTCTATGCGATAAACATGGCGATTTAAAAAGCCTTTAAGAACAGAAATATCAGCAGTAGCAAAGAAGTGTATTTGAATCCCAGACCTCTAGGGTTAAAATTCCAGCACGTTAAACACTGAACCACAACGCATCACAGTTACAACGTAAAACGGAGGTCAAAACCATTTAAACTTGCCCATAAAATACGATGGCATCCAAATGAGTTGCTGACACCTATAATGAAGTTTCACCATTGTCTAACTGAGTCTTTTCCTATTCCAAATCCATTGTAGTCGACCTCACCTATTTTACCTTATATAACTCTAGCGATAGAACGCGAATTACAAATTTATAAGATACATTGAATGCGTATTAAAGGTGTCTAATGCAGCAATGGGTGCATTGCATTGTCAAGGATTTCGCGACATCTAACACCAACAACTGCTTCTCCACTACGCATCTAATCGATCGCAATCGTTATTTCTATAATCGCGCAACGATTCAACTTCATGATCGAGTTATATCCATAAGACATTGTATTTAGTATTCTTTTATTTGAAGTAAACCGCTGCCAACTTTACAAACATCTGTGTCTTTCAACTTCCTTCGTTGAACTCCTTTTCAGCCGTTAATTTCAATTATCTGTTCTCCATCACCTAACTGGGTTCGGCATCGTTCAACGCTAAGGTGATGTAACTCCTCGTTTCTTCCCGTACATCTCTACGTTGTGTGTTTCAAGACGTTGACGGTCAAATTATAAAGTTATTATAATTTAAAGAATCGCTGTTATTTACTAATTCAGTGTCGCATCTATTAACCAAACTATAACTAGTTAGTTCTCTATGAACATTAGTATAAAAGAAGACACTAAAATCATTACATTCTCTACAAATACGAATTAGTTTCCTTAACCTTCGCAGGACGGAGAGGGGTAAATAATTACCCCAGGGGTGTTTGAATGCTGATTGCGGAGCAACCGTTGGCAGTTATAATTTGACGTTCCATGTGTTTACAAGTTAATACCTCTGACATATTCTGACATCAAAGCCAGGAAAATGTCATGTTGGGGGAAGAAGATTTTTGAGTTCAAAGTGTCCTGGGGTAAAAATTTACCCCTCTTCGTCCTCGACGTCGTTAATTATTCGATCATGGTGAATGTGCATTTTTCAAAGATATTTTTCATAAGTAACCTGTAATCAGAAATAAAGTACTGAATCTACCGTGGAATTCAATTTCAATAGTTGTAATAATTTTGGGAGTGCACTTTCCAAGATGGCGGCCAAGATGGCCGCCAAAACACAGAAATATGCATATTTCAGCTCATAGGTAGGCTACAATGACAAATGAACCATCCACTTTCATAGTTCCGAGGTCAAGGAATCCATTTACCGTAGTGAGAAAAGTCTGTCAATACCAATTTCCAAGATGGCGGCCAAGATGGCGGCCAAGATGGCCGCCAAACGCAGAAATATGCATATTTCAGCTCATAGGTATGCTACAATGACAAATGAACCCTCCACTTTCATAGTTCCGAGGTCAAGGAATCCATTTATCGTAGTGAGAAGAGTCTGTCAATACTAATTTCCAAGATGGCGGCCAAGATGGCCGCCAAACACAAAAATATGCATATTTCAGCTCATATGTATACTACAATGACAAATGAACCCTCCAATTTCATAGTTCCGAGGTCAAGGAATCCATTTATCGTAGTGAGAATAGTCTGTCAATACCACTTTCCAAGATGGCGGCCAAGATGGCCGCCAAACGCAGAAATATGCATATTTCAGCTCATAGGTATGCTACAATGACAAATGAACCCTCGACTTTCATAGTTCCGAGTTCAAGGAATCCGTTTATCGTAGTGAGAATAGTCTGTCAATATCACTTTCCAAGATGGCGGCCATCCCTTAGAGGTTAATTAGCATCAATTTGGCAGACTATTCTCACTACGGTAAATGGATTCCTTGACCCCGGAACTATGAAAGTGAAGGGTTCATTTGTCATTGTAGCCTACATGTACCTGTTTTGAAATATGCATATTTCTGTGTTTGGCGGCCATCTTGGCCGCCATCCTGGAAAGTGGTATTGACAGACTATTCTCACTACGATAAATGGATTCCTTGACCTCGAACTATGAAATTGGAGGGTTCATTTGTCATTGTAGTATACATATGAGCTGAAATATGCATATTTTTGTGTTTGGCGGCCATCTTGGCCGCCATCTTGGAAAGTGGTATTGACACTTGACAGACTATTCTCACTACGATAAATGGATTCCTTGACCTCGGAACTATGAGATTGGAGGGTTCGTTTGTCATTGTAGCTTACCTATGAGCGGAAATATGCATATAAGTAAGTAAGTAAGTATTTCCTTTATTGAGAAGCACTAGCAAACGCACAGCACTGTACATAGCAAGATTAATACATTCAAACAAATAAACAAAAATTTATATATACAACCATAGAATTGAATGAGAGGCTTTATTGTACAGAGGAAGAAGAGCTAGAGCTAGTCATAGGGGAAAAAGAAGGGTTTAAATAGCCAGATCTAGGGAAAACATATCGTTTATTTGTATAGCATCCGGGCAAGGAAGCATTTCTGAGACAGGTTGTCAAACATGGGAAGCTCACGGTTATGGGACCGTGGTCGCAGGGAGTAGCGCTATTGCTTGATCGGCGGCAACAATTTATGCAATACATGACAAGGATTGTGCAGAATACAGGCAAAGAGTCTAGTATCCGCATTGCTGCAGAGAGTCATATATCTGTGTTTTGGCCGCCATCTTGGCCGCCATCTTGGAAAGTGGTATTGACAGATTATTATCACTATGATAAATGGATTCCTTGACCTCGGAACTATGAAATTGGAGGGTTCATTTGTCATTGTAGCTAACCTATGAGCGAAAATGTGCATATTTCTGTGTTTTGGCGGCCATCTTGGCCGCCATCTTGGAAAGTGGTATTGACAGACTATTTTCACTAGGATAGATCGATTCCTTGACCTTAGAACTATTAGAATTGATACTTCATTTTTTATTGTACCTTACCTATGAGCTGAGATATTAAAAATTGCTTTGGGGTAAAAAATTACCCCTCTTCGTCCTCCGTGTATCGTAAAATGTCTTCGTCCTGCGAAGGTTAATCTTCCCGCTGAAGGTGCACTCACTGTAGATGCGTTGCCTAGTGGGTGCAAATGGAGCGGATCTTTCTGCAATGTTGGAGAGTTGAACTCCCGATCTCTCGGTTGATATTCCAGCACTCTAACCACTGCACCATTGCCCACCACGCATACAGTGGAGATTCATAGCCTTCCAACATAAACATTAAAGTTTCAATGGCAAACATACCTCTTTCGGTACTTTCGGACACCGTATTGTATTGTATTTGAACACTTGTTATAGCGCCCCTGCCAGATTTCCTATTCAGAGGCGCTCCCGAATGGTCTTCTACTGCTGCGTTGCTAACAGCCTATCGAAGAGTCACTGATTAATTTATAAGAACCACAGAAGTCGTTTTAAAGGTGTCTAAGGAGAGCATTAAATTGTCCAGCGTTTAGCTCCATCTTGTGAACTTCTGAGCCGTTCCAGTCAACCCTAACACAACTGTCCAGCATTTGCCGACAGGTTTTATTATTTATTTATTAAGATAATTTATTTCGCGATATTTACAATAATCAGGGACGCTCTCTGCCATAACCATAGCGATTTTAAACCTCTTAAGAACATAACGATCTCACAATTGATATAATAATTATTACGTTAACCTCTAGACCATTGCACACCCCGGTTGCTGGTTATAACGCAATACGGATGTTAATAATCCAAAATTCCAAATGTAATCTATCGGCTGATGGATCCTCAGTTTAACGGCAGCTTATGACAACATAGGCCGTTTCCGCCGACAAAGATTATTTTTTGGCATATTACAGCTCATGCAAACGCAATTGACGAATTTGTTGGGCTAACAAAAGGCGTATTAAAGGTGTCTAAAATAATTTCGGTTTAACGACGCTGTGTCATAACGAACCTGATCATCGTCTCCCCTTTAACCTAGCCTTCGGACTGGCACTTCTCCATGGTAGGCGGGTTTTTGCGTTGCGTTGTGCGGCCGGCAAGGTCCGTTAACATCGACAGAAAATAGCGTCGCCCTCCTTAATAATCCAGCCTTCGGACTGGCACCACCCGATGTTACTCAGATTTTCCTGTGTTTATCACCATTTTGTGGCCGTCAATGGCCATTCACGTCGAACTTAACCTATAAGTTGCGGGCGGTAGAAGCAACCTAGCAATTTCATTTCACCACAGTTTAACGTCGTCTTATGACATCAAAGGCCGTTGACGACTACCTAGCAATTGAACGCATTGGCTGAGTTTAGCAGTTGAACGCATTGGCTGAATTTATAGCGTCGGACGTATGAGTGTTAAAGGTGTCTAAGACGAGCATTGTATCATCTATTGCTTAGGGACATCTGGGAATTGACGCGCGAAGGATAATCATAATATATTTTTGGATTTATTAAGCGCCACTATCTAATGACAAAGCATCACTCGATGGCGCTGAGCACTCGTGAGTGAAGGACTTGCACAAGGCAACTTACACGGTAGCTATATCAGAGGAGGAGGCTAGAAATTGCTTTGTTCTAATAAATTCCTCTTCATCCTCTTCTCTTTTCTCCTCTTCTACTTCTTCCTCCTCTTTCGCCTCCTCGCTCTTCACTCTCGCCATCTCCTGTCTTCTCTTTATATTGATCCTCTCATTTCTCCTTCTCCTCCTCCTCCTCCATCTCATTTTCCTCATCCATTTCTTCCGCCCCTCTCCTCCTCCTTTCGTTATCATCTCTTCCTCCATCCTCCTCCTCTCTTCATATCATTATCCTGGATGGATGGATCCACAGTTTAACAGCAGCTTATGACAACATAGGCCGTTGCTGCCAACAAAGATGATTTTTTTGCCATATTACAGCTCTTTACTATGCATATCCTCGTAGTTTCAGTTTAGCGACACTGTGTGATAACAAAGATTATTAGCGTCGCCCTCCTCCTTTTTCCAGGTTTGGGACTGGCACTGTCAGAAAGCGAACAGTGGCGGAGTTGTCCTCGTATTACAGGTGTAATAATCGCATTGTCCTCTGTTTAACGCCATCTGGCGACCAGAGTAAAAGTTCTTTGCTGAACAAGAAGCCAATTTAAATAATTTCGCATAGGTGTTACAACACGAATTTGCTCCCTTGATCTTCGCACTCGATATAGCTGCGTTGGATAGGGGGCGCGTGAGGAGGGGACATTTCGAAAGACAGTCCAGTACGCCAGCCTCTGAACCATACAATCCAAAATGGAGGTAATTACCTTTTCAGCATGCTCATAAAAACGATACAACCAAAGTGGGTTTCAACGTAGAATGACTAGTATCAAATAATTATAATTTGCTTCCCACGTATAATCTGCAGATAAATCGTAACTGACGAATTTATAACATCGGCCGAAGGCGTAATAAAGGTATTTAAGAAGAACATTAAATTGTCAGCCTTAAACGCCATGGAGCGAACAGAGTTAATGTTTCATAAACTATGATCATCAATTTGACACAGATTCTGTGCTGAACAGGAAGCCAATAAAAAGAATAACTCATAGGTTTATAAGATGAATTAGCTCCCATCAAACAAATGAATGGCGCCGAACATTAAATGAATGAAGGACTTGGTCCTTACACAGTAGCTATTTCAAGGAGGGAGGCTCGAACCCTCACTTTCTGCCTTACGTTCTATACAATCGAATACCGCGTCCTGCAATGATGATGATGATGATGATGATGATGATGATGATGATGATGATGATGATGATGATGATGATGATGATGATGATGATGATGATGATGATGATGATGATGATGATGATGATGATGATGATGATGATGATGATGATGATGATGATGAGACCCTGAAGGGGCGCCATGTAAATTGATATTGATTGACTGATTGATTGATAATTTATAGTACTTTACATGGAACAGTAGATTAAACGAATCTTCTATTTCATGTGTAAGTGGCATTGAGGAACTTCGCATTGTAACGATGTATTGGACAGTGTAATGTACTGGGTAGGATAATACATCATGATGCTTTGCTGTGTGTGTAACAGAGTTGAGGTAAGAAGAGAAGAAGAGCATTCCATAACACTAGCCTGAGAGGCAGCCATGGGTATGATGCGTTAGCGACTTCATTTCTCTTAGTTTCGGCATACGAGGGAGGGTGGCCAGTCTGCTCTTAGCCTCGGCATATGAGGGAGGGTGGCCAGTCTGCTCTTAGCCTCGGCATATGAGGGAGGGTGGCCAGTCTGCTCCCTCGCCGTCTCATCTTCTCACAGACGGTGTACGGTCAGTGTACTCGTAATAGCTGAGTTGGATAGGGGCGCAGGAGAAGCAGAAATCCCGTAACAAAATTATGCCCTGGTGGGGATCCGATCCTCAGTTGACAGTCCTGCTTCATGCTAAATGCAAACGATCAGGAGCACTATAAGTCGATGTATCTATTGGTTTTGTAATGTATTGTAACAAGTCCTATGTAGCAATGGTTCGTTCTCAGCGCGCATGAAGCATGGTAGCCGATTGGTTTGAGCGCTCGCCTTTTAAAACTGTTAGATGTCGCTGAACAATGTGTGATGCTTTGGTTTCATTAGACACCCCTAAAACGCTCTCAACCTAAGTATAAATTCAGCGACGACCTTTATCGCTTTTTCTTATAGACTTATACAATTGAGAGTGCTTTCAGTGCAACGAGGAGAGTACGGGTTCGATCCTCCTCCTCTGAGACGGTTTCTGTATACAGTGTATAGGGACCCTGATCAAGTCCTTCTCTCGCAATTGCTCAGCGCCATCGATTGATGCTTGGTTATTATACAGTGGTGCTTAATAAATGCACAAATATAATATGTGTGATTATGATTTGGGCTCCTTGCATCTCATTGCCAACTCCATTACAGTGATACAGTGATCTACGCTGTTGTTGGGAAGATGAGACGGCGAGGGAGAAGACTGGCCAACCGGTCACAGCTGCTGAGGTTAAGAAATTTAAAACCGTTAACACTTCACCCTTGGCTGACTCTCAGATTAAGCTTAAAGAGCTGCTCTTATTGCTTTTCTTCTTCCTTCTCGGGATTTGAACCTGATGCTTTCGGATGAGAATATCACACAGAAATAGAAACCACTGCACAGATTTAAACCCTGCTGATAAGTCGGTATGCTCAGCTTAGCGACGCTGTGTGATCATGAATAGGATTAGCGTCGCCCTCCTAATTCTAATCTTCGGACTGGCACTAACCCATGGTAAGCCAATTTCCGTTGTGTAGGTACGTCTTGTGGTCGCCAAGGGCCGTTAAATTAACCAGTTTCGACGAACTTGTCTGCGGTGTCGTCGAAGCAAGACTGAAGTTTATCCTGAAGACTCAGATATGCTTATAAAAATCTATATCATATGGCAATTAAAGCCACTCACAGCTAAATAGGTGTTTATTTGTATTGTGAATTGATTGATTTGTCTATATTAAAATTTAAATACAAATGCAAGACTTTCAAACAAGCATGCCTAGCTTTTTCGACAGTCATTCATTACTTGATGTGATGCAATGTTCTTCTCTGCCATTGTGTACGCAGCAAAACAGCAACTAATTTACATTGGGGCTACAGTCACCAATCCTCAAAACCGTCAGATTTCATTTAGCAATGGATAATGCGATTGTGCTGTTAAACACCTTTAAAAGTTATCTACCGACGGTATAAATTTGAAAATTTGGTCACCGAATTTATGTTGGTTTATCACTGAAGGGTGATCTCGATTTGAAAGGCTCTGTTACTGTTAGCCAAACGCAACAGTTGAAAACTGTTTCCTACTAATCGTAAGCTCGAAATTACTTACTTATAAATCTCGAGATAACGATAGCAACAAATGCGTACATTCATTACTCAGGTAAGGCAAGTTCAACGTCAACGGTCCTGAAAACCGTCAGATTTAGTTAAACAGTGGATAATGCAATTGTGTCGTTAAACACCTCTGAAAAATTCTCTACCAACGATATAAATTTAGAAACTGGGTTTGGTTATCGACTTGACTCGCGTGTACTGTAACAGTAGATAGAACTCGACTTGAAATTTCTGTTAGCCAAACACAACAGCTGAGAACTGTTTCCTACTTATCGTAGCATCGAAATTACAAAAGCCCCGTCTTAGAAGTTAAGCGCAGGGCACCAACTTATTCACGAGCGCTGCGTAGCATTAGAAAAATCGTTTGCCATATATCGGCGACTGTGACGGAGACCGGTAATATTACCTGTCTATCGATTCTGTTTTGACTGAGCGCCTGTGAATGAGCTCGTAACCTCTACGTATCTTTTTCGGTACATGCATATTGTATACATTATACTGCAACGGAATCTATGAGCAAACGAAAGTATAACTGATTGAATAAATGACTCATCTACGCATGACTGAATTTTCACATTACTGAATTAACGCGTGACTGAATAATTCATAATTGGCTTCTGAATGACTTACCCTTACGCACTTATTATGTCTAAGGCCTTCGTCATAGAATCTCCGGCATAAACTGTTCACCTGTCTTCCCAACCGTCTACCTATGCGCTCCTTGGCAATTCAGGTAATCGTATGATGAGACCTCTCTCATTAAAACCACTCACAATCGTTCATAGTTCCCATCCTAGACAGCAATTGCCTACCACAGCATCGTAAGGTCTATTTCGACGCACTATAATTATTAAAATATCCTGATACATACATTCAGTTCAAAGAGTTCATTTGACAGTTAATCAGTAACTTCAGCGCGTCATTGTCAAGTGGTTAGCGTGATGAACTGTAAACGGAGAGGTCGAGGGTTCAAATCCAAACCAGGGCAGACATTTGTTTAGAGATTATGGGTTTCTGGCGCCTCCTAACTAACTCAGCCAAAAATGAGTACAATGGCCGTACGCTGTTGGTAAGAAGATCAGACGGCGAGGGAGAAGACTGGCCAGCCGCTCTCAGATTCTGAGGTCAAGAAATTTAAAGCCGCTAGCCCTTCACCCATGGCTGAATCACAGGTTAAGAATAAGGAACTGCTCCTCTTGTTTTTCTTCTTCCTTCTTGAAAGTTGGACCTGATGCTTCCGCATGAGAACATCAGATAACTATAGAAACCATTGCAAAGATTCAAACCCTTTTGATCAGTCGGTAGGTTCAGCTTAGCGACGCTATGTCATCACGACGATGATTATCGCCGCTCTCCTTATTCCAGTCTTCGGACTGGTACAACCCCATGGTAAGCAGTTTACCGTTGTGTTGATACGTTTTGTGGCCGCTAAGGGCCGTTAACTTTGACCTTAGCCTTTATGGTGGTTTAACTGAAGGCGATGTCGATTAAACGCACTTCCTGAATTTATAGCAAACGTATGGTAATTCGATATAACGGCCCTTCGAGGCCACGAAATGCTGATAAACAACGTTACTTACAGATAAAATGTCGGCGTTTAATAAATGCGTAACAGTAATATTAATAATTACTAATAGGATAGAGTTTGAATGTACCGATGGATCAGAGTAGCATGGAATAGATTTAGACAGGAATTCTTGAAGGAGATACACTGTTACTGGAAACCGTGGGTTTAGGGTGTGATATATTTGTATAGGGTGGGAAATCGGGAATTCCCACCATAGCTCTGTCAATGGTGTAAACTTCGTTTGGAAACGTGGGTTATTCCACGTTAGATTATAGCGTGGTATTTGTTCAATGCTATATCACTGCAAAATAATAGTGCTAGTAGTTGATCATATAAACAAGTAAGTTCGTGATTAACTAAATTATACTTTCTGAATAATTAATCAACGAATTAATAATTTATTCTTAAAAATTAATTAATGTTAATATTTAAAATCATAATATTTCAATACAAATTTATTGTTGTAACTTTCGATGAGCAGTGATATACAGTGCACAATCTTGTGACAATTACGTAAGAAATATGTTGTTTAAAATATTGTGCTGGAAGAACATTGGTTTAAGAAAATTGTATTAATAAATAAAATCAGGTTACAGTGGGGTTCGAACCGCCGACCACGTGTACTGAGAGGAAAGGCCTCTACGAACTCGGCCATGCCGTAGTAATGGTTTCAGAACAATAATTACCTCTTAAAAGAAAAACGAAAAATAATTATTACCGAAAGAGAAATATTCCAAATTAATATTCAATTTAAACCCGTATAGTATAGTTACAATTTCCATTGCTTTGATTTTTAATGCATTAGACCTACGAAAAATATATATTGATCCACGTTTGTAGCCTCGGATGGAATCCGACAATAGGCCTAATATTTTTTGAAAAATAGAAAATTTGAATTGCGTAATTTGATTGGAAAATAATTAAATATTGCACATTATTGGTATAAATATTATTATTTTTTACCAGAGGTATTACTAATCCCTCAGGCTATCATTATTATTATTATTATTATTATTATTATTATTATTATTATTATTATTATAATAATAATAATAATAGGCCTAATAATAATAATAATAATAATTATTATTATTATTATTACTAGATGTTTGCCCGTCCGAAGACGGTGAAGTTTAAGAGAGCTCGCACGCACCACTTAAAATCGCATGATTAGCGGCCCCCGGGCCCATACAGGGCAATAGACTATCGTTCAGCGCAAATTTTATCACACGGCAATTTGAATCTACGCGACGGTTTAAAGTTGATAGCAGCGCCACCTACCGACTTTCATTACACGGATGTTTTGAATCTACGCGACGGTTTAAACTTCGTCGCAGTGCCGCCTAACGACTGGCTGCACTTGTCTCGAGCGACCCCTAACGGTGTCGTTCTCACTCCAGCGAGTTTCGGTGATTACTTGCTGTCTGCGCCAGTCTCGAGCGACCCCACGCCGTATTCGAGCGTGCTTGCCTCTCCACTGTCTCTCACCCTACCTTCCTCCCTCCCCGTACATTCCTGCCGTCCATCCTTGCCGTCCGTACCTCCTTTACTCCCTTCTACGTCCGTCACGTACGTCCGTCGCGCCGATCGTGTGTGGCAGACCCGTCGCTTCCCCTCCCCATCCCATAGACGTCTTTATATAGGCCTAATAGCTAGCTATTATACAGAAGTCCTTGCCCATACCCTTATAGAAATGCAGAAGGACCCATACGTCATGATCTCGCGTTGCTATGACAACATTTGCAAGTATTGCGATGACGTGGATTTGGCGTCAGCTGCATTGCCTCTGGCAATGAAGGTGATACCCAAAGATCTTAACAGGTTAAAATCTAGGCTTTATTACGCTAAAGTGGAAAACATTTAGTATCGGGATGCGCAAGCTTACTGGCGTTTTACGATATCTTTTGGCATGGTCTAGGATGGTACCATGTTTTTAATGACGACACTAACCCTAACCCTGACCCTAACCGACCCTCACGACGCCTAACCTTACCAAGGTAACTACTCCTAAGCACTCCAAAGTCCAGACCCAGGGAAATCGGTACGTTTTCAGATGTCCATAAAAATAACGGGGATAACATAAGAAAAAATTCTGCCCTGGTGGGATTCGAGCCTGAAACCGTTGAACTTACATTCTGGCACGCTAACCACTCGACTACGGAACACCTCTCAATCGTAATGAATAATATTGAATGTTATTCTGCATGTGTGGCCTTCTTTACTGTATACTTATTCATAGATTCAAAAGTCTTTGCATCACGCATTGTTAGATTATTTAAATTAGTAGTTTCATACACTTTCTTTCAATTTTCTAACTCTTTAAAACTAAAAAAAACTCTTTCCCGACATAAATGATCTGACACGTGACTGGCGGCCCGCTAGTTTTATAAACTTGCGGGCCGCCTTGCGGTCCGCTAGTCACTTCGTAAAACTTTTTCGAAAACAGCATAACAGGCAAACAGCGTAAGAGCACGCATCAGACCAGGCGCGCACTCACAGAGATTTCTGTGCGTTTATATTATTAATTATTATTATTATTTTCATCATCATCGTCATCGTCATCGTCATCGTCATCGTCATCGTCATCATCATCATCATCATCATCATCATCATCATCATCATCATCATCATAATCATCATCATCATCATTATTATTATTATTAGGCCTATTATAGAATTCGTCAATGCGATAGGCCTATTAGCGCAATAGGCCTATTCGTTAGTAAAGTTGCAAAACATTTGTTCTTAAATTCAACGTAAGGGCCTATAATTATAATATTATATTGCAAAAATACGACTTATAATATCGTTTATATTAGCACACAAAAATAGACCATTGGCTTAAGAAAATTGTAAGCGCTAAAAAAATCAGGGTAGAGTGGGATTCGAACCGGCACCCAATGCAATTTGAAGCAAACACCTCTACGAACTCGGCCATGCAGTACTAGTATTATGGTAGCATAACATTTCTTATTGAAAAGGGAACGAAAGTAACCGATAGAAAATATTCCAAATAAATATTCAATTCAGAAGAGAATATTAGGCCCTAAGTAAAATTTGATTATTTAAGACTATATAGTTAATATGTCCATTGCTGTTAAATGCATGATTACAATATTAAAGCAGCGGTAGCCTAGGTTTTAACGCATTATGCCAATTGAAAACACGATATTAACCCACGTTTGGACCGCCATAGGATATCTTAGAGTCATTTTCTGCTATTAGATCAATTAGACATTTCTGTTGTCCCAACGATTTTTTAAATAAAACGCGCCATAATTATTTCAAATCAATTATTTCTATGAATTTACTATTGAGGAGATTATTGTTTCCATGGTTATTTTGGAAATATGCTTTACTATTTATTTTCCAGCTGCGTTTGAATTTGAAAATTGTCCACTCCGTTACCGTCACTTTCACACAGGGTCGAAAATAACATTATAGAAATACGACTACAAATCATCGTTTTTCAAAAACTGTATGTGATTCGTAAACAGCATTAAACGCCTTTCATTTAATAAGTTTGTCATTAAATGAAACAGTACTTATTGTGGCTAAATGAATTATTTTCAGCTGTAACCTGAAATAATGTCCACTCCGATACCGTACATAAATCTTTGCACTACTACTTACATGCACCAACATCTGGGTCTGGTGCAAATTAGTCTGACCATAAATGACTTCTGTGCTTGTGTATACTTCGTTTATATGCTGACTTTTCGAATAGATGCGGTAATAATTTGGTTTGAAAGGTGTAATCTACGCATGATACGTTTTTACAATCTATAATTATGGTCGGAGAAAACCAGAGGGTCAAGATTAGGACATTTGCAGTATTTGGCCCAACATGGAGGCTGAATAGTTCAAAGCATGGTGTAGGATATACACCATGGTTCAAATGAAATAAAATTTTGCGACCCTTGATTGTCGGGGGTTTTTAAAATTTTTCTTTTTGTTTGTCATCTTTTTAAACTGGTTAAGCGCATTTAAGATGTGTTTAGTTACCTCCTTTGAACCTCACAAAATAAAAATAAAATGTTCAGTACTGCTATATTAAGTTTAGATCTGCGGGATAAGGCACTAAGTTGCTACTTTTTTTCCTAAAGTACAATAATTAAAGGTCTGCTTAGGCAATGTATTGTTCGCCTGTTTTTAAATGTTTTATCAGTGCATCGAATTTGAAAATTTACTATGGGCAAATTTTCTTTATTTGATCTGTTTGCTGTTTTAATAAACGGGATCAATCGATCAATCAATCAATAATCAATAAATCAAAAAAACAAGGAAAAAAAACGCCCCAAATATTTACAAGAGGAGTTGAATTTATTCGGGTGACAAAATTTAATAGTTCGACCGCTCATTTTTTTAATTAACCCCCAGACTACCAGAATTTTTTTTTCACATATCCAGTGGGGTAAAAAATTTCCCCCAAAACAATATTTACAAAAGTTTTTTTTTTTTGAATTTTTTTTTTTGCCATGAAAACAATTATTAGTAAAATTTTTTGGCATATAGGCTGTTAAATTAATGAATTTTAATTTAATAATTACAGATTAGTGTTCAAAGTGACCAGTGTTAATGTTCAAAACTAATTAAAATTTTCAGTCATTACAGTTACTGTTTGAAGTTTATACAGCCCGCAAAAACGACCTCATTGCGCTCACAGGCGGCACAGATTATGTTAATTCTTATCACTTTCTAATGATTTTGTCCCAAATTGTCAAATATTGTTCTAATAGTTAATTGTTAGGATATTGACGTTCTCTTCTGCGCACCGCATCGTCAAATCTAAGGGAACGTGATATTTCTTGAACCGATTTCTAGTCATGCTGTCGCTGAAACAACTCCTAAACTCTACAATTATTGCTGCACTGCTTCATTTCTTGACTTGTCAGAAATATCACTCCATGTTTCACTATGGATGGCACTGCCTTCCATATTTATCCACTTCAGTTTCTTTTATAATTGGATTTCTCATAACTAGTTGGAATCTGTTAGCAGACTTAAAATTTTGGCAATAAATTTACTAAGTAAACAATATATAATAGTTTATCTTTGTTAAAAATACTTATAAAATCAATGTTAGCTCAATAAAAGTTAATTTTTTACTTTCTACATATGTCAGAATTATTAGTTTCCCCTGGGGTCAAAAAAGACCCACTGGTACTCATGTATAAATGGTATACCAGCGCCATCTGGTGATAGAAAATGTAAAAAAAAACTTGGGATTTTGTACAAAACAGGAATACCTATAGTCATAAAATTTCGTTGAGATATCTCTTATGGGGGCTGAGCAGCACTAATGGAAACTACCTCTGGGGTAATTTTTGACCCCACTGGTAGTCGCAGGGTTAAGTTTAGATCTACAGGATAAAGTACTGAGTTGTTACTAAATGTTCCATCAAAGTACAATACGTCTGCTTAGGCGAGTTTATTGTTTGCAGTGTTTTAACTGTGTTATCGGGCATACGAATCTAGAACCTTTGCTATGGGCGAAAATTGTCATTATTTGATCTGTGTGTTGTGTGGTGTTTTAATAAACAGTATTAATCGATCAATAAATAAATAAATAAATAAATAAAAAATGAAGCTAATTAAAAAGTAAACTTAAATAATTATAATGCATTAAAAAAATTATTTTCATGACCATTGGGGTTTGACCCCGGGCCTACTACGTAGGGGGGGGTGGAATCAGACTGCTTCCAATTTTGCCGGGGGGGTTTTTCCCCCCCAGTGAAATGGATGTTGCTTTGCAACTGACAGTACTGAATGAACACTCTCCACGTATACCGGCTTCTCCACCGCCTAGCTGTATCACCCGTTGATTGCCTGTGTCTGTATACGGCTGTGTGCGCGGCTGTTGGCTTCCGTTGGTGTGTATGAATTGAATATTAATGAGGTTCTTCCCTCCTCTGTACTGTTGGATTCCCTTAGGTTTCCCTCCTCCTTGATCCAGGCTTGGGACTGGCACGTAGATGTAGTGTAGCGTGGCGGAGTTGCCCGTAGGTCGGTGAATTGGTGGAAGTCATCAGCCTTGTTGTAATGTAATATAAGTAGAGCGTGCGGTCGGAAGATGACGAGGCGCTGGCTAGGATAGGTTGTTGTAATCTCAGACGACGGTGAGGCACTGGCTCATGTCACCCCCTTCCACTTCCACTCTTCAATTGAAATGTTTTATTTTCTCCATTGTTGGATAGTATTATAAGTGTTCAGTGTTCTTTAGCTGGCGGCTGGAGGCATTCCGTTGAAGACGTGTCGACTGGCCTCGGTGTTGTTACAGTTGGGCTGGGAGCGCCTCTGAGTAGGTTATCTGTGAGGGGCGCTATATAAGTCCTCTGAATGAATGAATGAATGAATGAATGAATGAATGTGCATAAAGCAGGAGCACAAGAGGTTGGAGATGTGGTTAGAGAAGGAGAGATGTGGATCAAAGGTAACACCAATATTGCGGACCGAGGCATCAGAGTTGAAGGTAAGAGATGAAGAGTCAGTGGATAGGTGTATTGAAGTTTTAGGGAATACCTTGATTTGGCCAGGAAGGCCTAGGATGATGAGTTCTGTTTTGGAAGGGTTGAGTTAGAGGAGTTTGGACAACATCCACTGAGAAATTAGTTTGACCTCGTTGAGTAATTGTGCAATGGACGTGGTAAATGAGCTTAGGGAGAGGGATATGTACAGTTGGGTGTCGCCTGCGTGGAGATGGTGGTCAACAGAGGAGGATTCTATGAGATGGCTTAATGATGCGGTATACAGGATGAAGGGGAGTGGATTTAAGACGGAGCCTTGAGGGACACCGCAATAGAGTCGGAGGGGTTGCGAACAGTGACTGGAGGCTTTAACAGCAAAGGATCGGGAAGACAAGTATGACTGGAACCAGAGTACCAGAGATGCAAAGGGTGGCCTGCACTTCAACTGATGACATCACTACTGAGCAGCCATCCCTGGTTATGCAATCTGTTTGCTGAAGAAGGTTACCATGTCATTTGCCATTCTGATAGATTTTGTCTAGCAATCTAGTTATTGAGCAGACACTTCTGGCAACCTTGAAGCGAGATGGTCTGGATGTGATCCGGCTAACTACTAACCTATATTGCTAATGTAACTTTTCTGTCAAAAATTCTAGAGCGCATTGTTTCTAATCGGTTGATTGCATGTTTAGATGTGTATGATCTGATCCCTTCACAGCAGTCTGGTTTCCGCAGGAATCACTCCACGGAGACCCTTCTGCTCTAGCTTCTATCTGACTTCTATAGCGCTATGGACCATGGCCAGGTTACACTAATAGCTCTTTTTGATGTTAGCTCTGCCTTTGATTCTGTGGACCACTCCATCCTTCTTCAGCGCCTCTCTACTTCCTTTGGATTGGTTGACCAGCCTTTGGAATGGCTTCGATCCTTTCTATCTGAACGCACAAACTGTGCGGTTGTTGGCTCCTCTAGGTCCCTCTGTGTCGCCGCCCCTTTCGGTGTACCCAGGGTTCTGTTTTTTCCCCTCTATTGTATCTTCTCTATACGGCTGAACTCTGTCCTCTGCTGACGTCTCAGGGGCTTCTGCACCAGCTCTTTGTGGATGATGTCCAAGCTTACATCCATTCCATCCATCAGACTCAGTCGCTACTGTGCGACAGATGCGCCTAATCATAGATGTCCTTTCCTCGTGGATGGCCTCAACTCATCTTCTCTCAAATCCCTCCAAGACTCAGTTTATTTGACTAGGTGGCCGTCGGCGACTAGATAAAATTGATTTGCTCCAGCTTGGTCAGGTCTTTCCTGAGATAACTTTTCTCCCTCACGGTTTGTGACCTGGGCTTCACCCTTGACCATGAACTTCTAAAGTCTTTCTCAACATGTGAACTTAATCTATTGAAGCTGTTAGTACCAGCTACGCCAGCTCCGATTGGTTTCTCGCTATCTTTCTCATAACGCACTAGTGGTTCTTGTGCATGCTTTCGTTACTAGTCAAATTGACCACTGTTGCTCGATCCTTGTTGGCCTCTCCCTTGGGGTTCTTGGGCGACTAGATCGAGTTCTGCGCTCGGCTCCTTGGGCGAATTCCCAAATTCGGCTCTGTTTCTGCCTACATGCACGATGTGTTCCATTGGTTACCTGTGGCCCAACGGATCCCATACTGGGTTGCTGCGTTGGTTTCACGCTGCATCCTTGGCTGTGCTCCATCTTACCCTCGCGATCTCTGCCCAGTGTCCGACGTTGTAGCGCGTCAGGCGCTTCGCTCCGCGACAATGGGGAAACTTCTAATTCCACGGGCTCGCTTGACTGCTATGCAGCGCTGAGCTTTCTCGGTTGTAGGGCCCTCCATCTACCATTGGAGCTGCGTTTGCTGCCTTCAGTGATATTTTACTTCTCAAAATAATTCCTAATTCAGTTTTAATTCAGTTCTGTGTCCTTGAATTTTACTTCACAAATAATTTTACTTATCATTCCTATTTTAGTTCTCAATTAATTTTACTTCTTATTTTAGTTTTCCAAATAATTATTAATTTCAGTGCTGTAAAAAGTAGACTATTTCAACGTTACTACATGCATGTATAAGATATCTTTGTTAAATTTCAAGAACACTCTCATTTCCAGAGATTTTTCATGCGATTTCTTCGTCCATCAGTCAAGATTCCACATAGGCCTACAGAAAAAAATCTTTCCACAAAGGCCTGTGAGGCAGGAGCTGACAAAGATCCTTTGCAATGGTGCAATTTGGCTGTAAGAAGTTCGCCTTCCCAAACCGGGCTATTTCGCTTTCTTCCGGCCAACATTCGTGATAAACTCATACTTAGGCTAAGAAATTTAACGATCAAAAGCGAAATAAAATGTCCTACGCATCTGAGGTTGTTAGGTTGGTACGCAGGGAGGAGGGACAGTTATTATACAACGAAGACCAAAGATAGTACCCGGTATATTACATCGAGAATGGTAAGCGCAGCGCCTTAATCTCACCGGAGATTTTCAATGGATCATGTGTTTGGATCGCATGCGATTTACTTGCCTTCATCTCAACTTAAGGGCCACAAGAAGTAAAATGATTTTACTTCTGAAAATAATTCATAATTTCATTCATAATTTTAGTTCGGCAAGTAATTCATAATTTCATTCCTAATTTCGTTTTTGAAGCCAAAATAATTCCTACTTTTACTTCTTATTTTCGTTAACGAAATCCTTTATTTTTACTTCTAATTTTAGTTTTCGTTAACGAAAATATCACTGGCTGCCTTTGACCAATCAAACTGGGTTTTATAAATCACTCAAGTGTTTTTTCTTTTGCCGTGGCTGGGCTTGGAGCGCTTCTGAGTAGATTTCTTGAAGGGGCGCTATATAAATCTCCAGAATGAATGAATGAATGAGGTCTTTTTCGTTTTGGGTGAGCACTTAGTATGCATGAGTGTGCTTCTGTGCATCAGTCTGTCTCATCATTGCCTAGTACTTTCTCTTCTAATCAAACACACGTCACGTGGTGTGTGAGCACTTTGATTAC
Organism: Aporrectodea caliginosa; assembly: GCA_020284085.1. Lineage (NCBI taxonomy): Eukaryota > Metazoa > Annelida > Clitellata > Crassiclitellata > Lumbricidae > Aporrectodea > Aporrectodea caliginosa. Next base: position 112,181 of record JACEVL010000255.1, on the reverse strand, counting down.
ACAGAGAAAAAAGATATGCAGAAGATTTTCTGCTAAGCATTGCCTGAGAGGAGTGGGCGTGGTGGAAAAGGAGCTGCCCTAGCCGAGTAGGTCAGCCAGGGCCAGGTACGATAGAGCAGTGCTTCCCAAACTTTTCAGTGTCACGGACTGGCAGGAATTAACTTTTCAGTGTCATGGTCAGGCAGGAATTTTCCCACTGCAGGAGGACTGGTGCCTAATTTAATAAATACTTAAATCTTTTTCAATAACCTGTTAAAAATCTAATAGCCATTTCATGATTCTGAGACAATGTGACCCTCTTCTTGACTTTGTGGACCGGCAACTGAGGGCTTGTGGACTGGCACCGGTCAACTACCACTTTGGGAAGCACTGCGATAGAGCACAACCAGAGATATCACCAGACAAACGCTGCTATCCTGTAGGAGATGCACTGCAATGCGAGAAGCCAGTACAGAACATCGTGCATGTAGGCAGTGAATGGGGCATATTTTGGAATACGACCAATAAGCCGGCCAGCCAAATGAACGACCCGGTCCATCAAGCCTGATTGAAGACCAGCAAGAATGGAGTAGCAGTGGTCAGTTCTGCTGGTAATTAAGGCATGGACTAGGACCACTGCAGCATCATGAGATAGGGAGCGAAGAACAACAGTTGACAACGCTTGTTGTAACAACTTCGTGTTACCAAGTTAGCACGTTGTGAAAAACTAGCTCTTGGTCAAGAGTCACCCTAAGATCATGAACAGTAAGCAAGAAGGTGACATGAGGCCTTTTTCAGTAACCTGTTAAAGGCCTCAGCTAACAGTTGCAGATCTAAACCAGTCAACGGTCTACGATTACCAAGCCAGGTAGAAGCTGCTCATTTAAATCAGCAAGTATTGCTACTGGAGAGCTTCTTGTTTCATTTTTGGAGTCAACAAATATGACAATTTAATAAGTTTGCCAATTCTATTGAGTGAACAAAGAATGACTATGAGTAGTTTCTTGAAATTACACTTAAAACAGTAGCCTACATGTCTTTTCTGTTTTAGTAAAAAGTTAACAAGGAAAGGTGTGTGCTAATGTCGTCATACACTTTTGCTTGCTGTCTAAATCCCGATATGTGGTTGATGGGTATTTTCACTGAAATGATTAGCTTTAAATTCTGATTCCAACGATACCAAATTTACGCTTGTTACAATTTTGTTTAGGTTTTCAGGCCATCTACCCCACTATAAGTTTGGGGACGCTCGCACATAGCTCTACCTTCATAGCAATGGTGCTTATGCCGCATGTGTAGTGCCAGCATTGGGAATCTTTAGTGATGATTTTTACAGTTAATTGTGACTGTCTTTTTTGTTTCAGTGCACTCTCATATCCTGGAACCAGTGTGAACACCTTGGAAACCTTGTTCAGTGGTAAATATAATTTCCTGTCTATTCCCATCTTAACTTTAACTTATGATTCTTAACTTTAAGCATCTCCCTATGCTCTGGTTTTATCTAGCAGCAGTGTAAAAATTCTATCTAAAAACTGCCCATTTTGTCTAGACAGAAATATATGTTGGCATCTCTCGGCAGTCTTTTCCACGCTAACCAGCTCCATGTTTTCCAGTTGTAACAAGCCACTGCCAGTTAACCACACTGTCCCGGAAAACGTGGGATATCCCACGATTTACGGTGGTCTCTATAGCCCACCTTATTTTTATGTAAAAGTGGGATTTCTCACGTTATTGGCTGGGTGGGATATCACACCCTGAATCGTGGAATTTCAAAAGGGCTCTAGAAATCACTGTTAGAAGCAAATCATGTAACAATTTGCTAACCGGTGTTTCTAGACTAATTTGACCCTGCTGAAAACGAAAATCGCTGTTAGCAACCTGGATTTTGAGCGGTTGCATGGGAAAACAAGATGGCGGCCAAAATGGTGGCCAATAGCTTCAAATTGCTATAAGTGAAGTTTTGTAAGTGATGGAAACATGATTTTAGAGTCTAAATTAACATTTTCAGGGTCAAGGAATGTGATGAAACTAAAAACACACACGTAGCTCTGCCAGAAAACCAAAATGGCGGACAAAATGGCGGTCATTATCTTCAAATGGCTATAAGTGAAGTATTATATGTGATGAAAACCTGATTTTAGAGTCTAAATTAACATTTTCAGGGTCAAAGAATGCGATGGAACTAAAGACAAATATGTAGCACTGCCAGAAAACCAATATGGCGGACAAAATGGCGGACAAAATGGCGGCCAGAATCTTCAGATGACTATAATTGAAGTCATGTATGTGATGGAAACCTGATTTTAGAGTCTAAATTAACATTGTCGGGGTCAAGGAATGCGATGGAACTAAAAACACATATGTAGTAGTGTCAGGAAACCAAAATGGCGGACAAAATGGCGGCCATTATCTTCAAACATAGGCCATAAGCGAAACATTGTATGTGATGGAAACATAATTTTAGAGTCTAAATTAACATTTTTAGGGTTAAGGAATACGATGGAACTAAATACACATTATGTAGCCCTTCCATAAAACCAAAATGGCGGACAAAATGGCGGCCATTATCTTCAAATTGCTATAAGTGAGGTATTGTATATGATGGTAACCTGATTTTAGAGTCTAAATTAACATTTTCGGGGTCAAGGAATGCGATGGAACTAAAGACACATAATGTAGTACTACCAGAAAACCAAAATGGCGGACAAAATGGCGGCCAGTCTGGAGTTGTTTTCTTGGTGAAACAATACCAAAAAGTAACATTCTATATGTACACTTAGGTTATTGCAGTGAAACCGTCATTTTCTACATCAGAGGTTCTTAACAGGAGTTTCGCGACACACTAGTGTGCCGCGAATCGACCGGCAGTGTGTCCCGTAAACATGGTGTGTCGTTGGTCTGTCGTAAAAAATTGGTGTGGCCAATTCTCACAGCATATGTCCGTTACACTGACTTAGTTACTTAAACAGTTCAGCACTTTAGCTATGAGAATTCGTTGCACTCTATATGTCTAGATTCTATTTTATTTTATCGCAATCTGGGGCGGCCATGATGTTTATCTTATTTTTGCATACACGGTATACACGTTTGCGACCGCGCCGATGAAAACTGTTACCATTACTATTATAACAGACTGTAACATTCTAAATGGACAACATCCAGTTATGGCATGAAAAGCCAATATATTTTTCCTTATTTGATCCTCCATACTTAGAGCAATTGTGTGAATTGGAATGAACTTCCGCTTTGCTGATGTTCCTGCCATCACCCACACCTCATCACATTTGAAGCGTTGATGGTGATGCAGCAACAGCAGAATCACGTCGGTATCCCATGCACAAGCGACTAAGGCTTTCGGGTACATGTCTGGAAAGCATGCACAATTATTCTGGTATCAGCTTCTTCGTGTGTTGCTGTCGAGGTAGACACATAAGACCCGGCAGTAGCCAATCGAAAGTTTCTTCACATGTGTAACCATTGTTTCTGCCAGGTCACCAAATGTCTTTGCTTTCGGAGGTTTCACTATTGCTTTGCTTGTGCCATTGCTTGTTCATCAATAATTAAATGTGTTGCCTCTGTAAGGGAAATGCTGACCCGGACATGCTACTTTTTCAGAGAGTGTCTGCAACATCGAGGCCTTGTCAAAAGTTCTCATATTGCCTTCAGCATACACCAAAGCCATTGGTTTTGAGAGAAGTTCATGGCACAGTACTGTTGCAAGATAGGCCTACACGATCGTCTGCATATGCTGTGACGAGTCGCTGCATGATATCGCGATCTCCCTTTACAATTTTATCGGTGTTCCTTTTTTGGTTGAAGAACTCTTCTTGTACAAGTCGTGAAATGTAGGAGCATTGCTCTTCTTCAAGGGATCATTGAATTTCACATGCACAGTTCCAGTGTCATTGCCACAAAGTCTATGATTAACAAATTTTGTAACTTTATCAGGTTCATTGCTCTTCTTCAAGGGATCATTGAATTTCACATGCACAGTTCCAGTGTCATTGCCACAAAGTCTATGATTAACATTTGTAACTTTATCAGGTTATCTTTGCATTAAGAAGTGAATCAAGCATTGCCGATGTTGCAACGTCTTTTGTTACTGCATTCCGAAGTAGTGTTTTTTATGCAATGCTATCGTTTTTTTGAACAGACAAAGCAGTGATTCTTCATAATTTTCGTCCCATTTCTGTCGAGAGAGTCATTTCTTTGTAAGTTTCATCAAGATGCAGTACGTCAAACAAGTCTATGGTTTCCTCTGGATATCAGAACGCACATGGAATGACAGTGCCCATTGATGAAGTATATTATTGTCGTTTGCTAGGCCAGTTATTCCACCAGCCTTCTTACAGGTGCCAACTAGCCATTCTTTTGCATGGTCTGCATCAACCTTATTGAACCTTCTATAGCTGTTCTAAACAATGAAATCGCCGTCACGGAATGCATCCTCAATTTCTTCTGGCAACAAGTGCATCTCCGCCATGCAGATGGTGAGACACTTGCGATAATTCGAACGATCGTATCTGGTGATTTAATTATTATTATGGTTGAAAAACATTATGCAGATTAATAATTAGACAAACGAATTGCTCTCTCTATCGTCACTAATAAAAACATTACAATAAAAGCAAAATTCTGTCGTCAAAACGTTACTTCACACTCTAAAATCAGACTGGCGGCCATTTTGTCCGCCATTTTGGTTTCCTGGAAGGGCTACATATGTGTCTTTAGTTCCGTCATATTCCTTAACCCTAAAAATGTTAATTTAGACTCTAAAATTATGTTTCCATCACATACAATGTTTTGCTTATGGCCTATGTTTGAAGATAATGGCCGCCATTTTGTCCGCCATTTTGGTTTCCTGACACTACTACATATGTGTTTTTAGTTCCATCGCATTCCTTGACCCCGACAATGTTAATTTAGACTCTAAAATCAGGTTTCCATCATATACAATACCTCACTTATAGCAATTTGAAGATAATGGCCGCCATTTTGTCCGCCATTTTGGTTTTATGGAAGGGCTACATAATGTGTATTTAGTTCCATCGTATTCCTTAACCCTAAAAATGTTAATTTAGACTCTAAAATTATGTTTCCATCACATACAATGTTTCGCTTATGGCCTATGTTTGAAGATAATGGCCGCCATTTTGTCCGCCATTTTGGTTTCCTGACACTACTACATATGTGTTTTTAGTTCCATCGCATTCCTTGACCCCGACAATGTTAATTTAGACTCTAAAATCAGGTTTCCATCACATACATGACTTCAATTATAGTCATCTGAAGATTCTGGCCGCCATTTTGTCCGCCATTTTGTCCGCCATATTGGTTTTCTGGCAGTGCTACATATTTGTCTTTAGTTCCATCGCATTCTTTGACCCTGAAAATGTTAATTTAGACTCTAAAATCAGGTTTTCATCACATATAATACTTCACTTATAGCCATTTGAAGATAATGACCGCCATTTTGTCCGCCATTTTGGTTTTCTGGCAGAGCTACGTGTGTGTTTTTAGTTTCATCACATTCCTTGACCCTGAAAATGTTAATTTAGACTCTAAAATCATGTTTCCATCACTTACAAAACTTCACTTATAGCAATTTGAAGCTATTGGCCACCATTTTGGCCGCCATCTTGTTTTCCCATGCAACCGCTCAAAATCCAGGTTGCTAACAGCGATTTTCGTTTTCAGCAGGGTCAAATTAGTCTAGAAACACCAGGATTGATCTTTTCTTGGTCGACGACAGGACCCCTTCAAGGATGAATCGGTTGCAAAGTGTGGTGAGAAGCGGTAGCAGTACGTTGGACTTCACAAATGGATACACAATGGCATAAGTTTAGAGGCCGATGGAGCATGCCGTGTTGGGCAACTGCAGATTAAGGACATCTTTACGAGTGTGACCAGTATCATGATTTTTTGGGTATTTAGCACCACTCAATATCCAGAAGCTCATGTCAGTATCCAGAAGACTAGTGCAATCAGGCAGAGAGGTTATGGTGTTGATGAAATCCTGCAAAGTCTTCTAGTGTGCCCAGTTTTGTGTGATTTTTTTATTCAAACTGTGCCACTATGCAATATTTTAGCTGTTGCTCACTAAGCACATGTAGACCGCAACAGAGCTTCCAAATTCCAACATGTAATTGTCGATTTATTTAATAACTTCTAATTGTGCCGCTGCCTAATGCACAAGGAAGGCATCGTCCATTCGGGCTCTACAGCCAACCAGTAATCAGGTCAATACCCAGAAGATCTGTTGACTCAGACAGAGAGTTTATGATGGTAATGAAAAGCCTTCTATATTTAGAGCACCATGGGTTAATGCCTTGTGCCTTAGACACCAGCATGATTAAAGTTACTAAATACAATTACATGTTGAACTTTGACGTTAGGTTCTACATGTTCTATATTGTTCCATGTAGAATCTTTAATATTCGTACGGAATACGGAGGCGAATAGTGGCTATGCCACAGTTGCAGTCCCAATGCTGAGAAGAAGGGAACATAGTGATGATATTGTTTGATTGATTGTGCTGTTGGTTTATTCTGTTGCAGCGCACTTCAGCACATGGCCAAAAAGTACAAAATCAACGAGTCAGACTTTTCCGTCTGCTGTTCTAAGTGTCCTTTCAGAGCTACGGACAATAATTATATTGTTTCACAACGGAAACTATTGTGTCGGTTCTGTAATATTCTTCAAAACTATGCTTAAAACTCGTCGGTTTCACCTTGCCTGCCCTGTAGTTCGATTATAGTTTTTCTGACTGCATTATGATAATGACCCTATAGAAGTCTACTTTAGATTGAATAGCTTTACATTATGCTAATTGTGCAACAGCATGAATGCTGTGAATTGTTTCTAGAAATACCACTTTCATATTTATTATTACTAGAGGTTGTGATGTTTAAAGTATGCTTCAATTTTTGTGCTGATTCAGTCGATGGGCTTTGTTTTGATGTGTAGTTGCGTGCCAGTTTAAGATCTAATTTTCAGTTTCTTCACTAGTCTTCTCTCAAATAAACAGTAGGGCTAATGAAGCAATAAGCATGCTTGGACCGAGTTTTGCGCTCTGCAGTTTGCCTCATTGGGCAAATTCCCAAGTATGGTCACGTTTCCAGCTACATGCGGGTGGTCCTTTCACTGGCTCCCTATCTTCAGGTGCATTGCCTACAGGGTAGCTGCCCTGGTTTGGCGTTGATTTCGGGTGTCCCAGGCGTCACCTTTGCTCCATAGAAAAAGGAGTTTTTGTGGTTCTGTTCGCTCGTACCGCAACTATTCGGAATCGAGCTTGTTTTGTGGTAGGCCCAGTGATCTGGGATGGTCTTCTATGTCTACACTGTGCCTGAAACTTTATTCACTAAACGTAACACTTGTTTTTGGGCGCGTTGGAGTCGGGAGCACCAGTAGTTTCCTTGAAGGGGTGCTATATAAATTCCCGAATGAATTAATAAATATCCCTATGATGAATTAGATAGGAAAGCATGCATTGAGAATGATGCCTTTCTTTTTCCACAGTTTTCTCCACATATGGATGACTCACAATTACAGGACTTTGATTTTTCAAAATGGAATGCATTGTGATGTGAAGATTTCCTGGTGTTAGTCCAAACATTTGTTTAATAAATGTATAATGTAGTTCAAAAACGTGTGATGTGTTTTATTGTTTTGTTTTGATATGTTTCCAATAATTGCATGTAGAAATGAAATCTTAGAAAAGACCCTGGGCTGTTTGCCTGATTGATTAAAATATTTGTGGTCTAGTTCTTGTTTTGGTTTATTTCGTTTATTTTTTGGATATGTTTAAAGTTTCCAATTATTGCGTGTAGAAATTAAATCTTGCGAAAGAATTTCGAGCTGTTTGCTGGATCAGTACAGATATTTTTGGTTTATTTTGTTTATCTTGCTCCATTGTTTTGGTTTATTTCGTTTATATATAATTTCGTGTAGAAATTAAGTCTTTGAAAGGACAAGGCTCTTTGCTAGATCGATGTGCCTATGTCTGGTTTATAGTTTTGTTGTGCAGTTTCTTTTTGTAATTGTAGAAGTTAAATCTTTGAAAGGAAAGGGCTGTTTGCTCGATCATTGTAAATATTTGGTTTATTTTGTGCCGGGGTTAAAGTTTATGCTTCTGGAAGACACTGATTATGGCATGTATTTTGAAATTTGTTTTGTTGTTCAAATGTATGTATAATATACATACATTGTACAACAAAACAAATTAATAATAATTTTAATAATAAATAATTAATTATTATAATTAGTAATAATGTTATTTTTTGTCTGTAATATTCATTTCTCCTTTTGTATTTTAGTTTCAAGTCTGTGAAAATAAAATTTCTCTGCTGTTCTATTTTCAGACTCTATATTGATTTCAATTTTTATATTGTAGTTTGTATGATAACGTGAAAATAAAATTTTAAGCTGCTGTACTTTTCATTCTATATTCATTACAACTTCCTGTTATAGTTAACATTTTATGCTAATGTGCCTGCAACAAAATATCACAGCTTTAAAACCAAAGTGTACTAATATAATAGAGATGTACCATTGATAATTTGTTTTAGGAAATTAAACTTATTCCAGTGGATAATCATGATATAGAATATTTACTGCTCTGCTAATTAATATCAATTACACTACAAGTTTTTACACAACAATAAGCAATGCACATCTGGAATGTTGGATATTAATTGTGGCCTAAAATCAAGGAGGTAAACCGCACCTTTAACGTGGGATATCACACCTTAGGATGAGGGAGGGATACCACACCTTTAACGTGGGATATCACACCTTAGGATGAGGGAGGGATAACACACCTGTAACGTGGGATATCACACCTTAGGATGAGGGAGGGATACCACACCTGTAACGTGGGATATCACACCTTAGGATGAGGGAGGGATACCACACCTTTAACGTGGGATATCACACCTTAGGATGAGGGAGGGATACCACACCTGTAACGTGGGATATCACACCTTAGGATGAGGGAGGGATACCACACCTGTAACGTGGGATATCACACCTTAGGATGAGGGAGGGATACCACACCTGTAACGTGGGATATCACGCCTTAGGACGAGGGAGGGATACCACACCTTTAACGTGGAATATCACACCTTAGGATGAGGGAGGGAAACCACGCCTCTAACGTCGGATATCACACCTTCTCGTGAGGGAGGGATACCACACCTTTAGACGTGGGATATCACACCTTAGGATGAAGGAGGGATACCACACCTGTAACGTGGGATATCACACCTTGAGTGGGGGTGGTCTGTCACACCCTAACGTGGGATATTACACTTTCAAAGAAAGGTGTTAAAGACCACCCCTGAGGTGTAAAGAACCAAGGTGTGATATCCCACCCAGCAAATAACGTGGGAAATCCCACCATATAGTCAAATATAGGGTGGTCTATATGGACCACCCTAAATGGTGGGATATCCCACGGTTTCCCGGGACAGTGTAGCCTGAGGGGTGATAGATCATAGACGGAAGAGCATTTAAGAAGCGAGGCTTTAATTTTCATTTATTTAAACTGAAATAGTAAAATTACTATTTAATTAATCATCCAGTCTAATCTTATCTAGTCACTATGGTCTAATCTCAACATTATCTCCTCTTGTCTAATCCGATCTCTTCTTATGATCTAATCAAATCAGATAATCTGATCTTGTCTCATGTATTATGATCTAAATCTAATCGCAAAGTCCAGGCTTCAAAAGACCTCTTCCATCACTCGCCCCCAGGTAAGCGTGCAGGATCAGTTAATCGAGAGGTCGGGGGTTCAAATTCCAGACGGGGCTGAAATTTATTTGGAGATTTGAGCTACTTGCATCTCCTAGCAAACTCCATTAAAATGGATACAGTGATCTACGCTGTTGGTGGGTAGGATGAGACGGCGACGGAGGAGACTGGCCAACCGCTTTCGTATGCTGAGGTTAAGAGATTTGAAGCCGCTCACACTTCACCGATGACTGACTCTCAGGTTAAGATTAAGGAGTTACTCTTATTGCTTTTCTTCTTCCTACTCGGGATTTGAACCTGATGCTTTGGGATGAGCACATCATACAACTACAAAACTGTTCTCTATCGCCATAGTTGGGCTGGGAGCGCCTCTGAGTAGGTTATCTTGGAGGGCGCTATATAAGTCCTCTGAATGAATGAATGAATGAATGAATGAACTATAATAGAAAACCATTCTGCAGATTGAAGTACGTCTAATAAGGCGGCAACTTCGGTTTAACGACGCTGTGCCATAACGAAGCTGATCATCGTCTCCCTTTAATAAAGCCTTCGGACTTGCACTTCCCCATGTTGGGAGGGTTGCGTTGTGTGGAGACATTCTGTGGCCAGCAAGGTCCGTTAACATCAACAGGTAAATGGCGTCGCCCTCACTTAATAATCCATACTTCGGACTGGCACCACCGGATGTTTCGCAGATTCCGGTGTTTTTATCACCATTTTGTGGCCGTCAATGACCGTTCACGTCGATCTTACCCTATAGGGGGAAGTATCTAGCGATTGAACGCATTGGCTGAATTTATAGCCTCGGAGGAATTAGTGTTAAAGGTGTCTAAGACGAGCATTGTTTCATCTATTTTTAACGACATCTGGGAATTGATGGGCGATAGATAATCATGATAATTATATTTTGCATGTATTAAGCGCCACTATCTAATGACGAAGATTCAATCGATGGCGCTGAGAACTCGTGAGTGAAGGACATGCTCAAAGTTCCTACACGGTAACTATCTCAGAGGAGGAGGCTAGAAATTGCTTTGTTCTTATAAATTCCTCTTCATCATCCTCTTCTCTTTCCTCCTCTTCTACTTCTTCCTCTTCTTTCTCCTCCTCGCTCTTCACTCTCGCGGCTCTCGCCATCTCCTCTCTTCTCTTTATATAGTGATCCTCCCATTTAAAAACTGCCTACCATCGGCTATTTGATGATGGCAATTAATTAATGCGTTCTAAATATAATTATTCATTACTGTCGCCATTTTTTAAAGCAACTTTTTCTAAGAACCATCGTTTTATAATTAATCTGTCTAATGAAACTAATTGGAATGAGGTGAGTTTTAATAAGAGATAAATTTGTTTAGATCAAACTTGATTACATATCGTAATAATTGAAGATTTATGATAAGTCATAGCAGCCTAGATTAGATCATAAGAATAGCTCAGCATGGACCAAAGGTGATGATTAGATTATATTATTATTAGAGATTAAATCATTATACACTAGATCAGACAAGATCGGATGATTAAGTTAGATAAGGTTTTAAAAAGTTAGATGATTAGTTACAATTAGGTTATGAATATGTTAATAACGTCGATCTTCCCATAGATTGTGTTTGACTGAGCAACTCTTTTTGCTTTCTCTTCACGTTGGTTCAGCCTACCTCAAGTCAACTTTCCTTATCTCTACATATAAATTGCTCAACGTCTTCTAACTGTTTAAGAATTAAATTGACACAGTTCTTTGAATGTTTTTTTCTTTCTTCAAACACAGTTTAATAACAACAACTCAACTCTTGCCTTAAAACAACTGTACTACACTGTATAGTTCAAAATCACTGTCATCAGCAGTTTTATAAGTTTGGCGCGCTTATTGCACGTGTATTATTATTATTAGGCTATTATTAGTAGTAGCGCCCAGTAGTAGACAGTAGTAGTAGTAGTAGTAGTAGTAGTAGTGGTAGTCAGTAGTAACAGTTATTTCAACGCACCTTGTATTTGCAGAAACTGAAAAATTGTGGCGCGATTCGTTCAGACGTGCGCGTAAAATGTTCTGAGAAGCCGTGCTCAAAAACTCGAAAGCACTTCCGTTACTCTTACTGAACGGCCACTGAAGAGTGCAAGTAAATCTGGTTTTGCTCTAAATATGTCAAAATGCAATTTTGAGAAATTTTGCACAGTTCGTTAAATCAAGGTGTTTTACTGGATCCGTCCAAGTCAAGGCCATTCAGAATAAGACGTAACTGACGAATAGGCCTATATCAGAATTAACAAGTTTCCTTGGTTATGTTAGACAACTGTGCTCGCTATATATAATGAAAAATATGGCACTAATTCTAGCACCGTTGCGAAAGCTTCTGCAAGCAGATGCAGAATGGATTTGGTGTGATGAACAGTAGCCTAAACAGGCGCTCAAGAAAATAAAATGTCAACAGAAAGCGTAACGTAAGCGTCTACGTTGAGTCTTAATTTCTGGGATTGCAGCCGCATTAGTAGTAGATAATGAGCCAGTTCAACTTGCAGCAGTGTGTTCTCGCACAAAAGTTTCCAAAGCGGTACGAGAAAACAATTGCTTTCGCGCGTACAGTTTTCGCCATGATCGGTAGGAGATATTCGCGCAGCTCAAGCAGAAAATGCGTGGTGCTGTTCTTGAATGTGAACACTGGCGTATTTTGTGGAGCATTGTTTAGCCTGATCGTTGTTAATAAACAATTCGGTAATAGTTTCTTCCCAGTTCAGGAAATTCACGTCGCAGCGAATTGATTTTGTATAAAGTTTCTAATTTTATTCTGTGCTTAAAGTACAATATGCACAAGTTTAATGATAAAGTTCTCTTATCAAGTTTTCTAATAAAGTTTTTCATCCATCCGGGATCAAAACTGCCAATTCGACTAGACAGGTGGATTATGCTTTTACTCCCACACAATTTTCAAGTGTAATCCATCTCGAGAAACACAATCCAGCTGACTGATTAATTCTGCATCCTGAATAAATGTTTTTCAGAAACGAAAAGGATTTGCAAGCACAAATCAGTTTGACAATCGCCGTGATCTTGCCTACAAGATCCGAGATCCCAAAAGAAAGGCATGCAGACAAAACATTGACTAAGGTGATCGAACATTTACAAAATGACAAAATGCTATCAAGAAAAGAAATGGATGATAGCCTACTATTCAACCAGTCTTTGTCAGAATTAAGAAAGTTCATCAGACTGTTAAACTACTGTGCTCGCTATATAAAAAATATTGAATGCATCATCTTTTGCTTCTGCTAGCAACATGGTAGACCTACTTGGGTCACAATAAATTGTAGGCCAATTGCCGCCAGCACCGCAGTAAACACTGTAGGCCTACGCACTGTGCATTACAGCGATTGAGAAATTCTGAAACGAAAGCATCATAAGAAACGATATTCTAGGATTCTAGAGTCGCCGCGCTCGCGGACTGAGACGTAATGACGGGACTATTTAAGTGGTTGAGCTAGCGTGCGTAAAGGAGACTGAGCTAAGCTGCTGGTCCTGTTGGTAGCGTCTTTACTTGTTGGTAGGTCTCGACAAATTAACTGTTTTCTTATAACCCAGTACACAACTTTACGACCACATCAACTATGTAGGCCTATAAGTCGTAGTCATCGAAAACTCCAAATTTCTAAAGCACTACTCTAAAGATACGCGAAGGGACCAGCTTATTCACGAGCGCGCTACCATTGGGAATTACGTGGACATTACTTATTGATTGTTTTTGATTGTAAGAAAACTTAAAGTAACTTATTGCGTACACTTTTAACAATTCCGATGATTGAACTAATTTCTCATTTTGATCGATGAAAGCGTTTTGACTTTATTTGCAATGAAGGCAGGGGTGGACTGGGGAGTTCAAGCGGCCCGGGAAAAAAACAAAAAGCGGCCCTAACTTCATGACTTTTATTTTCTTTGTGCATTTTTTCATGCATACCCGAGGGCCAGTGACCTCCAAAGTCATGGGTCACTTTACAAATTACATTATGCAATAACAAAAAACGATAAATCGCATATATAATTTATAATTATATATAAAATATTAAGAATGCGTCAACTCAAGTTATAAATCAATTTATTCGGACTCACTGTGATGGTATTATTGCTGTTTATAGTATTAGCAACTTCTTTAAGCCGGGTGCCATTTCGGCTACATGATCTATAATTGTGTCATTATTCAGTTCACTTAAAACATCGGTTTCTGTTGACATAAGCATAAAAGCTTCAAGGTGTGTAGATGACAATGAGCTTCGCAAGCGATTCTTAATGTATTTCAATTTAGAGAAAGATCTCTCACAAGCTACTTGGGTAGACGACAGAGTCAATAAAAGTTTATATGCACTAAAGAGATGCTTGTATGCTTGCCCATAGAAACTGTATTTATGTAGTACAGAAAAGCAGCAAACAGGACATTTTTTGCAAAATTTGCATTTTCGAAGTTCCTCACTTTTATCCACAACTTGGTCGTCCCAGTGTTCATGTGGCGAATCTTCACTTTCACTGACGCTGTCCTCTACTGAATCATCGAACATTTGGAGAAGGTATTCGTCGGGGACAGAATTTTTAAATTTGTCCCATTTCTGCGCAAAGTCAGTTAGCTCTTCTCTGAGATTAGTCGCTGTGGCGCTTTCATCGAATTTAACGAGAATACTGCTAAGGCGCTGCATCGCTGATGTAGCCAAACCTTGTTGTTTAATATCTTCAAAGTTCTGTGGATCAAGACAGGCAATATCTGCGAATAAGGAATCGTGACTTTCAAATCGCTTTTCAATAGCTTTTACAATTTTGTCCATGATGCAATTATGAACTTCAATGCGATATCTGTCCGCTGCATTATTTCCTACTACTTCGTGCGTTTTTCTCTCATCAGACATCACTTTTGGTTTGTGTAAACGTTTCTCTACAAAATTTTCCTCAATGGTAATTTCAACATTTTCTTCTTCCAACTTGTTATTAGCCCAGGACACAAATCGTTTGGCACTGTCGAGAACACCATCGAAATCTCTTGAAATATTTTTTAACAACTTAAGAGTACAGTCTACATTACGGTATGCTTGCAGTGCATCCATTCCGGCGGTTTGTAAATAATTAGAAAGCGAGCCTGTGTGGTGGAATATTCGTAGGTATAGTTTTGCAGTGACAACCGTTTCAAACTTGATAAACTTATCCAGTAAAGTTTGAGCTGTATCCCTGATTTTTGCATTGAATGCGTCCGATGCTGCTAGTTCTTGTAACGTATAAATCAATTCAATGAACAATGATGAGTTTGGATCATCAAAATTTCCAAATACTTTTTTCAACGCACTTTCTTTGGCCCACCATCGCGTTTCACCAATAACATTTAATCTTTGGTGTCTAGATTTCTGTTGGTGATCGACCCAAACATCCATTCTTTTATACGATTCTCTAAAGAACACCGCACATGCGTTAAGCAGTTGAAATAGGCTAATTGAAGAGGTTGTGGTTTGAGTGGTATCACTGAGAACAAGATTCAATACATGTGCGTAGCACCAGACATGAATTTGATGAGGTGCAACGTCACTCAGCCATTTCGTAAACCCATTGTATTGTCCTTGCATATTGGCTGCCCCATCTGTAGCATTGCCGACACAATATTCAATATTTATGTTACATTCAATGAGCTTCTCTTGAAATAATTCAAACATACCCTTTCCAGTAGAAGATGTACAGTTTGCAACGCATATCAATCGCTCATGAACTTTATCTGTTACATATCTTATAATTATTGAACATTGGTCCTTCACACTTACATCCTGAGTTGTATCCAATTGAACGGAAAACATACCGGCAGATTTAATTTCCTCCGAAATGGTTTTCTTTATTATTTTTGTCATTGCATCAATGATATAATTCAATGTCGTCTTCGATATGAGGGTAATCAAATTTCCTCTCCCCTTATTCGCCAAATTAGATGCATGTCTATCATTACTTCTCCCAATAACTGTATCAAGATGTTTTTTAATTACTGGGTCAAATTTTGACAAGAGTAATAATATTTCCAAGAAATTTCCATGATCGATTGTATCGTCGTTTAATGTATATGCAGCATCATTTTTTGACCGATAACTGAGACCACGTTTTCCAATCATTTTCAGAATCTCAATTACTCTTTCCAGCACTTGTCTCTTTTCTTGAACTTCTTGGTACCTTCGTTTACTTTGCTGAGAGAATAAAATGCTATCAATGTCTCTTCCACTTACAGACATTAAATGAGCTTCCACACACTTCTCGTGATATTTGCTGTTTTCATGTTCCTCTATTCTTTGATGCACATGTTTCCAGGAATTCATTCCCGTTGTGAATGAGTTCATATCGTCAGTCTTGCCATATGCTAAGCATACTGTGCAAAACAATGCTTTAGATTCTTTACAGTATGACACCCAATTCCTATTGATACCATTGCTTCTGAAAAATACCCGATACGCATTTGTAAATGGTAGATCAGTTTCACTCACACTAGGTTGTATTGGGTGAAATTTAAAAAACGATTGTAAAGTATTCTGTCGAGGACGTTTGAAATAGTAACTGGTGTTTTTATCATCGATAACTGAAGTTTCTGTCACTTCTTCTGAACTATCATTCTCGGCATTTAGATCTGCCACTGCCAGCGTTGTGTTGTCAGTTAACTCCGACGGCTCCGTAACATTTTCTAAATGTAAGGTGGGAATAAAGTTTGTTGGCACGACTGATTGGACCGAATGCTGATTGTTTTCATCGTTTCGATTTGTGTCGGGTTGTTTACTTGCAGAAGGTGTTTGTTGAGAGCTGGTGTCTTCAGTTTGAATTGGAGTGGCTTTAAATAAATCGACTAGATTTCGGCATTTAGCTCCATCTTTACCAAGAATCTTTAGTTTCTTATCTCTTACTTTCTCCGCACCACCTTTACATTTACGTTTCGGATTTATATCACTCATAACCGTAACATATCTTATTTAATTAATATTACTTATTACTAACTAACAAATTTAAAAGAAATTTTATCAAAACAAACTCAGTGGAAGACGCCGGAAGTAGAATGGAAGATGTAAATTCTTATCTAACATGGCGGCCGCTGGCTGTACGGAGCACTGTAGGTAAGTAAGTATGCATTGCTCTTTTTCAGTTAATTTACAAACCGGTTAACCGAAACTAAAAACCGGTTAACCGATGCCGCAATTTTTTGTAAAAAAACCTGTATCATCTGTACTAAATTGATTAAATTATTATATCACCGGTCCTGGCGGCCCACCGGGAATCTTCCCGGTGTCCCGGCGGCCCAGTCCACCCCTGAATGAAGGCCTATCGCGAAATTGTCTACCAACAATTAAACAAGCAAGCATCCGGAACACTGCTCCATTGCGTCCTTTTTAGTACGAAGCTGGCAAGGCAACATCTTGACTATAACACAAAGTAATTTTACTTTAATAGTTCTGCTTGTTAACAGTGCGACTTTTGATATTCTTGACCATAATGTCCGGTGCCGCTGCCTGTCTTCATCATGTGACTACAAAGATCAAACACTTAACTAGCTTCATTCCTTAGGTAGGCTATGGGAGTTGTCCCTGGGCCAATGAGGCGCCGGAATCGGGCCTTCACCATTAATATTATTGCACGCCTCTGTTGAAAGAGTGTTGTAGGCTAGGCTGTTACTTTTCTATTTACCATTGCGTATAGATCTACGATATCACCACTGTGTTATAGTCAAGATGTTAGGAACAACGAGGATGATTATTGTATTCGGTAAGTTTCTTCCCTGTTAAAAAAATCACGTCGCAGCGATATGATTTGTTTAAAGTTCCTTATTTTATTCTATGCTTAAAGTAGGCCTACAATATGCAAAAGTTTTATAATAAAATTTTCATAAATTTTCTAAAAAGGCTCTTTCGGCAACAAATAAATCGCAGCCAGATTAAACACTCGAAAATTCAGGAACAAAATCACTGCCCATAACTTTGAACTATCAACTTTCAACATTCTTACTCCGCAACTTGTCATAAGGTTTGATGTATCAATAACTTGTCATAGGTATCCAAACTGGAGGAAAAAAGTCTTTCTGTTTGAATGCGCCAGCAAGGTTTGACCCCACTCGTGGCCAGTCACTGTAATAGATAGTTGTACCTTTGGCCAACCAAGCGGCCCACCAGCCAAACGTACCAGTTGACATTATCACATGGTCACACATTGATAATATTGCCAGATCCTGACCAGCTGTATTATTGGAGTTAAGCGTAATATTAATTCTATCTGAAGAACTGTTCTTACTGAGTATATGCTGTCTAGTCCAGTTGAAGTCATCTGAAGCAATGATGAATTGAACGCGACTGTACATGTCAGTGAAATATCTCATGGCCTTGAAAAAGTAAGTCTCGTTTGGAGTTGTGTAGCCATAATTCAAAAACTTAGATAACAAGTTATCTCCTCGACGAATATGTATTCCCACTCTAACAAATCCTACTCTCTTCCAGCCAACAGGAATGTTCTGTTGAAGAAAAGATTCAGCGAAACGTTGAATTTCGTCTTTGAACACCAGATGGCGTCTTAAGCGTCGTTCGATTGCCAACGTGTACTTCCAACTCTGACGAAATCCCGCAACAAGAATGGTGTTGTTGCCGATATTTGGATCACTTAAATTCAGAGCCTCCGTGTTCACGTCGTAAGACAAACCCCTTGCTTCATAAATTGTATGACAAGGACAGAGATTACTAACGCGTTGCAAATTCATATGGAAGACATCTTCTAAACGAAGATGAACGCTCTTCTCTATCACTGGCTTTCCATTAATGAGTTCGGCGACAAATAAAACCGCAGCAAAGTTAAAAAGTTCATTTCCAAGTCGGCGACCATCTCTGACACTTTCATGGAAACTGACAAAATGCGAGACATCGTGATTCAAAATCTTACTTGAACCTTGACCGTGATGTTTGGCTCTGAAAAAAGTAGGCAGATAAAGCAGTGTCTTCTGATTAAGTTTCGAAGTCATCCAACATATCACCACGAGGCTTAACGAGGATAATAAAAAGAAGGTTCGTTTCTTTGACATTCTTAAAATTTGACTTTGTAAAATAATGTTGGTCAAGTTTTGTGTATGCAAATGATCACCTAATAATCAGAGTTTCGCGTCTCGTTATTCAAAATATCCGTTTACTGGCTGTAGCACACGATTGAAAATCCTGCAAAAAAGAACGATAACAGGATTTACCAGAAAATAATTCCTGTCATTAGGTTTGTGATAATATTTTGCCGTATATTAATAAAAAAAACTAGTGACAATGCAATTTAACCACATAAGCTCCAGTTTCTCTGCTCTAGAGTCTAGAGCAAGAACAAATGACTTTTTAAAATATCGAACAGTCCATTTAATCAAAATAATTTAATTATTCCATCTCTACTGATCTTTTAGTCTTATATACTATCGTTTAATGTTTACTTACAATTCACTATAATGCTCCCAGCCAAAGTACCTTCGCGAACTCTTCCCTATGAAGCCACCCCGGTCTACCCTTATCTCACACTCTCCCGTCCCCAGTAACTATAATTATACTCGCTTAAAGTTCTCCAACCGATCCATACCCCACACATCACCCCAACTCTGGAACGAACTTCTCTCTTAATTCCGCATATTTTCAGTTCATGCACCAATAGCACCAATAGCACTACGCACTTGCGTCATCTGCCTCAGCCCCACTACTCATCACCCCATAGGCTTTGAACTCCAATTGAAATCTCACCTTTTGAAGAATTCCTACCCTAAGCCGAGCCTCCGCCTTCCAAGCTACCTCGTTCTCAACGAAATCCACCGTGAAAGCTGCTCTGCCTCATATCTGACAACCGGACTCGGACCTTCATTGGACATCGATCTCTTTCTTGACAACCCATCTGGTGCAACGCAGCGCTCGTGAATAAGGGGTGCTTTGCGCTTGGTTTACGATTGCAAGATTATCAGATGGCATTTTTTATAGAACAGTTTCTTCTACACGTGAATTGCTAGATGCTGCCGTTAAATTATTAGGTAGCCTATTACTGTAGCATTGTATATAAAATAGTTAGTTATTGCTAAGTTGCTTAGATGTCTTACGGTATATGCAAGACTGATTGTGTATGGCTGTTTGGTCATGCATGGTGAGTTAAGTGGCTATGCTTGAAAAGGCAATGGCTAGAGAATATAAAGCTGTTTCGGATTGTTAGAGCTTGATTCTTACGGCGATCTGAAGAGATCTGTTGTCTTGTGTTAAGTTAACCAACCAAGTCTGAATTTGTAATTAGTGAAGTTAGATTTAAGCCGCACCAGGTTTATAAACTTAGACGTTTAGCTTCGGTGTTTGTGTTGACCAAGGAGCTGCAGTTCTTGTGCGGGTTTCGTGTGTCGTTTCGACTTTTGACTGGTTTCTAGTGGAATACGTTGTATACTTATCTCTTCATTTAACAAAGCGACTTTTATCATACCCTTAGCGTATCCATTTAGTTGTCTAGGAATTAGAAATGGGGACCTGGAACATAATGGGAACCCGGTCCAAACAGTTTTGAGTATTTGTGCATCGAATTTCGTTAGTCAATAGTGACATTTTGAAAAAGAGGTGTTATTGGTAGGAAATTTTGAATTCAGTGAGTCGACTGATGTTTTGAAAATGGAAACTCCTATTGCGTATAAATTGATATTTGAGTTGACCATTGAGGAGCTACGACTGGAATTACAGAGCTTAGGACAGGACACGAAAGGTCTTAGCAAAGTACAGTTACCCGGTACAAAAGTTGATGGCTACTAGATAGACTCCTGCAATGGTGCAGGAAGAGTAGTGGCAGGCTAAGGCGATAGAGCTTCAGGCGCGTAAAGACGTGGAAGAAGCAGATGGACTGTAGAGGAAAGAAGACAGAGAAAAAGTCTCTTGGGGAATACATGTTGCAAGTCGGATATGTATGTTGAGGGGAGGGACAAAATTCGAATCAAAATTCAGCAACAAATTTGAATTCAAATTGGAGACAGAGTCTAACGGTTAGGAGGAAACCGACTTTTCCAAAATAATTTTAGTTCGGGGTCGGCATGCGGATTTTGCGAACGTAAACGGAATTGTTTTGTTCGCAGAGACAGACAAAACGCTTTCTGTAGCACCGCGTCTGTTTCTCAAGTGGAGGTTAATCCTGTGGAATTAGTCAGCATACAATTGAGCATACAATGTCTCTTGTTTGATTCTCAGGTGCATGGACAGGTTTAACCTCTTTGTCATTCTGGAATTGTGTATTGATTTCGGCTGTTCACAGAGGCAGGTGACGATGCTTAGAGACACTAGTGCGTTGCAAAGTTTAGCGAGTAAGAATGCTTGAATGCCGGGGAAATACAGAGATACAGGTGAAGACAGGTTGATTCAGGGCGTGGTCGGCAAAGCTGTACAGATGCCTTTGGTCGAGATGCACATAGAAAGTTCTTTAGTCTCGGGAGTAGTTTTGTGTGGTTTGGTTGATAAACTTCTGACAGGCATTGATTTTCTAATTGGCAATGACTTAGTCTAGGTCGAAGCGCCGATTAGTGTGTCGGTAATTACGCGAGCGCAGGTAGCAGAAATTGGGGCCTCATATGAAACGCACACTACCACAGTTAACGCTCACATCCTTTATTGTGTACGGATGATGATAACATTGGTGCATTACTTCTTGGCCAATTGATTGCGCAGTCGGCTGATTTAAAATCAACGATAGGTGAATTTTCTTTAAGAGATTAATTGATTAGTTTGCAACGAGATAACAATTCTCTGTGTTATTTGTGTGAGTTAGTAGCTTCCGGACAGGATGAACTGGACAGACGAGTCTACGAAGTTCGCGACAAAGTCTTGGTAAGAGTTTGGCGTGATGAATTTACTCCTGAAGGTTTAGGCCGAAAGTAAATAATTGTGCCTGTTGCACTTAGGCCTAGGTTGTTGCAAGTTGCGCATGACATTCCTTCTAGTGGGCATTTAGGAACTCAGAAAATGATTGACAGATTATTGCGGCATTTTTATTCTCCAGGTTATTACAAGTCAGTGAAGGATTATTGTTGTTCGTGTGAACGGTGTGATGTGTGTCAGCGCTTTGGAAAAGAAGATACGCAAATTCGTCCGCCGCTAATTAACTTACCTGTTACTGGCAGGCCATTTAGAGGCTGTCCATAAATGACGTCACGCGATTTTGGCTACCCTCCCTCGTCACACATCGTCACAAAAAGTAACACCCCTCAAAAATGACGTTACAAAGCTCTGACCCCCTCCGCTTAAAAACCAAATTATCATTTTGATAATAAAGCATATTTCAAATCACATTTATTGTCACTGTAATAAGTATTTAATGGGGCTGAACTTTGATGGTGCGTATAAGGAGAAAATCATGTGTTAAAAAAGTGTCGTTGGAAATTTGAAATTAGCATAAAATTAACTAGAAAGTAGCCTATTCATCGTTTAACCAATTACCAAAGATGTTCTGAACATCTGTATTATTGGTTGAGACGAGAGTAGGCACTTATAACAATCACATATTCATTCAACAGAATGAAAATCTCTGGTAGAGTCATTAGAATTAAAATGTCTAATAACAATGATTTCAAAAATTTACAAAATTTATGCTTCTCCCATTCTCCCCATTACTAGATCACTTATCATTCATTACAAGTCCTAGGCTATTGACATCTAGTGATTAAAGATAAACTTAGTTATGTAGTATTGTTATGAATAAAATTTGAAGTTGACAATATCATTTAAATATTTAAATAATCAAAAAATTATTAATAATAGTGACCGAATAGGCTATATTTAAATAATCAAAAATTATTAATGAAAATTTAACACTCAAATATTAGTGTGATATTGTTAAATTAAATTGTTGTGAAATTGTTAAATTTAATCACTTAGACCTGATGTGACGTCACATTTCTCAGACCCTCTGCCCCCTATGTCACACATCGTCACCAATTTCTGACCCCTCCCCTTCTAGGTGCGTGACGTCATTTATGGACGGCCTCTTAGTCGCTTGGCGTGGGACGTGGTTGGCCCTTCAAGTGTTTGTGATAAATCTCGGAATAGATTTATTTGGACAGCTAATGGATTTGACTACCCATGTTGCATTTGCTTTTCCTACGCGAACACACACTGACAGTGAAGTTGCGAAAGCACTTATATCTGTTTCACAATGTTTGGTTTTCCTGAATTGGTTCAGATTTTTGCACGAGAGTAAGGTGAAGCAGCTGAGGACAAGTCTTGACCATCCGAAAACGAACGGGTGCATTCAAAGATTCCATGAGCACTTTAAAAGGCGATTGGTGAGCAGTTTCTGGGAAGTTGGAACGATGTGTTTCAATGGGTGTTGTTCGCACATCGAGGGGTACCAGTTCAAGGCTTGGGATTTTCGGCCTTTGATTTGACTTTTGGTCGTGATGTGAAGGGACCGTTACAGTTCATTAAGCGTAGTTTGTTGAATAGAAACCGAATTCTGTTATAGCTGACTTAAACAGAGCTAAATCTCGTTGATTTTGTTTTGGATTTGCGCAGGGCTTTTCACAGTTTCTGGATCAAATTAACAAATACCCTGCCAAAAGTCTGTCTCACTGCTCATGAGCTGGTATACTTTGCTGCAGCCGTTTCCAACAAATCTTTAGGATAACAAGCGCACCACAGCCTCTCTCAGGCCACAGTTCGCAGACAAGAATGTGCCATAATAAAAATGAAGAGGGTGAGATTGTCCCTGACAATGTCAAACAGTATCCTGTCAACAGAGCAAGTTGGTCTAAGTGCATATCGTAGGTTCGCTGAAGAACAATGCCAGCCTCTGGACCAAGATGACAGAGGTCAAACCCGCTCATGGCGTTTATCTGCAAAGAATATCAGACTGAAAGCGTGCTATGAAATACTGACATTGAAAGCAAAATCATGAGACTTTGCCAGGATGCTAGTCAAAACCTACTCTTTCCCAGGATGCTAGTCATACCACGGTCCACAAGAGAAGATATTGACTTGGAGGAAGTGATTGTCACTCACGAGTTTCCATGTACAAACCGAGTTCTGATGGAACCAGATGGATCGATCCATCCCACAACTGACAAGAGTACAGCAATCCATCTACTGAACAATATGGTGAAGACAAATGGTGAAGCAACTACAGAAAGTACTACCAACAACACCACTGAAAACAATGGCTGTTGTCTGATAGTAGATGGCAGTTGTGCAGGAGTTAATGCTGTAAAAGACTTCAAGAACTGCCAAGTCTTTGGCAGGTTATAATGTCAGAGATGGCAAACCTTTTTATGGTGCAATGCCAAAGTGCTGTTAAAATATTTTAAAAAATACCGTCGCTTGCCCCTCGGAATTCTGCAATATATAATTGTGTTTGTCATATAGGTTTCAATTGACAAAGCATAGCAACAAATGAAATAAAAGACATTATTTCAAAGATGTTTTTAGAACGGTGATACAGTAAAGTTCTTCATAAAAGAAAATATGGATTCCTACAGTAATTTTGTATTTCGAAGTTTCAAATTTTTAGGGACGGTCCACATTCCGCATTCCCAACATTTTTTAGCGTGTGCCACTTTGGGCACGCACGCCATAGTTTCGCCATCCCTGTTATAATTATGTCAATCTCATCTATTTTAAAGCTCATGGATATCCAAGTGATGGGTGTATATGCTAATTACACTAAAGTAAATTCACTCAAGGAAGGTACAAGACAGCAACGCAGAAGCAAGTCAAAGGTAGCCTAATCCGCTCTTAAATAATAGAACATACAAATGTCCTCAAAGATATAGGCACGTTTCTTTCGAGCAGTAGCACTAAAGACTCACTCACTATGT
Source organism: Aporrectodea caliginosa (assembly GCA_020284085.1). Taxonomy (NCBI): domain Eukaryota; kingdom Metazoa; phylum Annelida; class Clitellata; order Crassiclitellata; family Lumbricidae; genus Aporrectodea; species Aporrectodea caliginosa. The sequence goes on along the minus strand of JACEVL010000255.1, from coordinate 87,636 downwards.
ACATGGCTCAACAACTCATCGACAAGAGTGTTACTGATAACCTAGTGACCGAGACATGTTGTGATGTCATGACAAACTCCAATTGCTCTATATCAAGTGTAAGCATACAGGAGAAGGCAGGCCCGCCTATAATTATGCAGGCTCTGGAAGTCACATAGACGGGAATCCGAATCCATCTTTACTATCAGGACACTGATGTCCGGGTACTAGCTTTTCACAGAGTGCCACAATGCACAGAACCTGCAATTATCATGGGCACCAAAGAATGCCGTCACACAGTTCTACTGCAACCATTCTATGATCACCGGACCCAGAGAAAGCAGTGGCTTTAATTAACTGGTATGCCCTGACTGAGTGTGACACAATTGGAGACATACTGTAGCTGGAAAAGACAAAAAAGGATGCTGTACAGCATTCCTTGCATTAAGCCCAACTGTACTTGCAGCACTGGTTGGTTCTGGTAGGTCAAGAGCCTTCACCTGCACTTATAACAGTCTGTGAAGAAGAATTCTTTCTGTCCTAGAAAATTACATATCACCTGGGCCAGTAATCTCAGATGGTATCTCTTCAAAACACTGAAAACCGAACAACGTGTTGACAAACATCCACCAACCCATTGTGCTTGGTTGGAACACATCAAGCAAGCACAGGTACACTGTACAGGATAGTGTTTGGTAACAGGACCTTGCCCTAGATCCAATCATTCTCGACCCTCTGTAGCTTGGATGGCAATTGCAAGATGGAAGGCTGCTAACAATAGTGAGCAAAGAAGCTCCAGCCCTGAGGCAGTTGTGCAGTTGGTACGGTGTAACTGTGCACCCTCAACCAACACATGTTCACGAAAATGCTCAACACAATATTTATTGTCTGCACTGAACTCTGCCACTGCACTGGAGACGAGGACAAATGTCACAAAACACAGTCAATAATCAGATGGACAAGATGTAGAAAAGGATTAATGATTATAAAGTAAATTTGTGGTTGTTACTGCGATAATCATATGACATTTTCAACTTTTTTTATGTCCTTTGGAAATTTCGGAGTTTCTGAGACGCAAAATAATCATACACAGCGTGTTATTACTATTTGGAAACATATTAAAATTGAATTATTCATCATTCTGCCTCTTTTAAGTTGTGGCATGGGTTTTAGAAGAACAAACATAAAATTTCCATGCACTTTTCACACATAACTTGTGTAAGTATTCAAAATTACCCTGAGACCACTCCGAAAACTGGCAGCAACATATTAGTGAGGTATTTATATGCAAAAACACAGTTGCCAAGATTATATTCAAGAAATCTTGTTTACATTTACCAACGGACTTCATGATCTATTAGGAAACAAAATGGCATATAGGCCTAATTACATGTCTTTAATGTGTGGGATTGACTACAAGAGTGACGAGGGCAAGATCCAACCCTAAGCCAGAGGGACGTCACGTATCTGGGTGCTCGATTTCCGGGATAAACCATTAGTTACGAGTTCATGAATTTACTAATTTGGGAGATTTTGACACGCATCCAATGTTGAAAAGAATTGATTAGTTTTGAGCTAATAAAGATAACTCTCAATTTATTCCCAGATCCTTATATATAAATATTTATTAGTTTATTTACAATTTTCGAATTAACTGTTCTTATCCATTAACACTCATGTTAGCATTTCTGCGTTTTTGTCAGATTGTTTTTCTCAATAAAACGAATATATATTATATAACTCACCTGACAGAGACGCCATTGTTGCTATTAAAATTTTATCATCGAACGACTAGGCTTATTAGTATGCATAACGTAACTGTGGCGTTTTTGGTGATACCACACTACAGTGAGTCTCTATGTAAAAGACCGTGGATCAGGCCGAGTCAACGGGCATTGTAGATTAATATTGGCTGCAGAAACAAGGTATGATCGAGGTTAAGGCCGATTTAAATATAGCCTTGGCCCTAGATAGTATTGGGCCTCAGAGTAAATAGGATTTGATATAGAGCATTATTTCCTATAATATAGGACAACAAGAATCATACCCCAAGCCGCAATATTTTGGGCTAACGGCTGGTTTGAGAAAATTTATGGCGGCTTTTCGGCTAGCCGTGAAATGACGTAAACTACCTATTTCGGCTAGCCGTAAAAAAATACGGCTTGAAACACAGTTCGTTCAAAACGTGTAGGCCTATCGACTATAGAGTTCCAAAACGCCAATTAATTAGACATTAGGACATCTGCTACAATGCCATAAAAATGAACAATTAATAGTGGCACACAAAAAGTCATGCGAAACAGTACAGTTTGAATAAGTCCGAACTTGTACGGTAATCCACAAAGTCATAACTCTTTGAAACCAGCGGGAAAACTTGACAATCACAACTTTGTGCGTGTTCTAGCTGAATTAGCTGAATTTATTTCCGGCGGTTAGCCGTAAAACATTCTCGGCGGTTTTTCGGCTAAGCCGTGAAATGACGTAAACTACCTATTTCGGCTAGCCGTAAAAAATACGGCTTGAAACACAGTTCGTTCAAAACGTGTATCGACTATAGAGTTCCAAAACGCCAATTAATTAGACATTATGACATATGCTACAATGCCATAAAAATGAACAATTAGCCCAATAGTGGCACACAAAAAGTCATGCGAAACAGTACAGTTTGAATAAGTCCGAACTTGTACGGTAATCCACAAAGTCATAACTCTTTGAAACCAGCGGGAAAACTTGACAATCACAACTTTGTGCGTGTTCTAGCTGAATTAGCTGAATTTGTTTCCGGCGGCTAGCCGTAAAACATTCTCGGCGGTTTTTCGGCTAAGCCGTAAAATTTCCGGCGGCTAATCGGCTTGGACAAAAATTCCGCGGCTCGGCGGCTATGGCGGCGGCTTGGGGGTATAACAAGAATGACGAGGGCAAACCGGAAATCGAGAACCCAGATACGTGACGTTCCTCCGGCTTAGGGTTGGATCTTGCCCTCGTCACTCTTGTAGTCTTATATTATGGATAATTCCGTCAATTTTTTGGATTACGGATGTAGCAAATGTTAAAAAATGAAATGTATACAAATGCATCGAACCAAATATTTTATTGATCTATCAATTTATGAGTTTCCCTGCACGCTGCCTTGCAAAACATTTTTACAGTAGGCCTATGAGAACATTAAGAAAATTGTGGCCGAAATGAAATAATTGTCCGACTGTAGGCCTAATGATAAAAAAATTAGACATAAATGAGACACGCTGGCACGGTACAGAACTTAATGTGACTGCATGGAATGAGAATGCAGTGTGACATGCATGCAGGGCCGCATTAAGGCTAGTGGGGGCCCGGGTGCTGTGATAATCGCGTTACCTTTCAAAGGCCCCCTATGACAACCACCGGTCCCCACGCACATATTTATAACATGCTTACTAGTCAGTATTAACTGCCTAAAGAAACAATACACAATTAAGGTTACATTACTATCTGTACGGGCAATGATTTGTGTCAGGTAAATAAGTATAAGTAATTAAATTAATTATTACTTCGTATTTATATATGTTGCAGCATTTTAGCTACATTTAGCAGTATGCCTATTAAAAATTTCTTCACTTCCGAAAATGACATCGTTACAACGGTACCGCCCCGCTATTCTGGGGTCCGCCATTCCGGGGTCCGCTATTCCGGGGTCCACTATAGGGATGATCGAAATTTCATAGGCCTACCTAAAGTACTTTTTGGTGTATTAGGCTAAACAATCATTTTCTTTAGCAATAAGTCTCAGTCATTAATAGGCCTACATTCCTTACTCTCTTAGCTATTTGACTATTATATTGGTCTAATCATTATCTAAACTGCTGATTTTGTAACCTTGTTGGAAGTTGTTGCGTTTGTGTCAACGAGTTTGTGAAATAAAGGAATAGTAGTAGTAGTATTCCGGGGTGCGCCTGACTCCGCCATTCTAGTTCTGGGCGCCATTTATAATAATGAGCAATGTACGCGTCGTGAGTGTCGGTTAGGGTCAGGGTTAGGATTAGTGTCGTCATTAGAAAACATCGTAGGGCATAACTTTCGCGCAGCATGCCAACCACAATAATTAAAATCAGTTCTTATTCCCCAGAGTTATCATTATTCAACGATGTCATCTGATTGTCTTTGTCTGTTCATTAGTCATTAGTCCGGAATAGCGGACCATGGAATAGCGGATCCTAGAATAGCGGACCAAAATTGTCACAACAACTACATGTCATCAATATTCGTTTAATTTAATTTCAAAACGCATGTACAGTTGACAAAACGCATGTACAGCAGCATCGTCGTAAATAGTACTAAAGCAATCCGACAGTATCTCCATATGTGTTGCGATAGCTAAGAATTTCTGTTCATTTTTTACATCACTCAGTCGGCCGTGATGCATCTTCCAACCTAGTGCTCTCAGGTGGCCCTGCCTAGCGGGAGCTTCGACCCCTTTTGGGTCTCCTGTGTAAACTGACAATAATTGGATGGACATGATGTAATTGCGACCTGTTTTAAGTTGGTTACCGAATAAAATGTTATGTTATGTTCATGTTATGTATCAAATGTAGGCTACTACAATATGTAGCCAATAGCAAATTTTTTCCTCATTATGATCATATTCGATCTCATTTATTTTTTCCTGAATGAGTTAAATCACCTTGATTTTGTGTATTTGATCATACTCGAGTGAATTCCTTTCTTTCGACATGAGTTAAGTCACATTGATCTTGTTCATTGTGATGTTGTTCATACTCGATCTTGTAACTTTCGTCCAATCATATTGATTTTGTTTATTATGATCACATTCAGTAATACTTTGTCTCTTACATTAGTCAAACCACGTTGACATTGCTAAGTACTGATGCATCAATAACTTGTCATAGGTATCCAAATTGGAGGGAAAAAGTCTTTCTGATTAAAGTGGCCAGCAAGAGCTGATCCCGCCCGAGGCCAGTCGCTGTAGTAGATAGTTGTACCTTTGGCCAGCCATGCCGCCCACCAGCCAAACGTACCAGTGGACATTATCACATGGTCACACATTGATAATATTGCCAGATCCTGACTAGCTGTATTATTGTAGCTAATAGTAATGTTAATTCTTTCTGGTGAACTGCTTTTACTGGTGAGATGATGTCTCGTCCACTTGAAGTCATCTGAAGCAACGATGAATTGAACGCGACTGTACTTGTCAGTGAAATATTTCATGGCCTTGAAAAAGTAAGTCTCGTTTGGAGTTGTGTAGCCATAATTCAAAGACTTAGGTGACAAGTTATCTCCTCGACGAATATGTATTCCCACTCTAACAAATCCTACTCTCTTCCAGCCAAGAGGGATGTTCTGTTGAAGAAAAGATTCAGCGAAACGTTGAATTTCGTTTTTGAAAACCAGATGGCGTCTTAACTGTCGTTCGATTGCCAACGTGTACTTCCAACTCTGACGATATCCTCTAACAAGAATGGTCTGATTACCAATTTTTGGATCACTTAAATTCAGTTCCTCCGTATTCACGTCGTAAGATAAATGCTTTTGTTCGCCAATGGTATAGCAGGGGCACATATTACTAACGCGTTGTAAATTCAATTGGAAGACGTCTTCTAAACGAAGATGAATGCTGTTCTCCATGACTGGTTTTCTGTTAGTGAGTTCGGCAACATATAAGACCGCAGCCAGACTAAAGAGTTGATTTCCAAGTCGGCGACCATCTTTAATACTTTCATGGAAACTGACAAAATGCGAGACATCGTTATTCAAACTCTTAGTGGAACCAGTGGCATTAGTGACATTATCTTGATAGCTAGATGTGAAAAAACTAGGTGACTGACAAAGCAGAGTCTTATGTTGCAGATTCGAAGTCATCCAGAATATCAACAGGAGGCTTAACGAGGATAATAAAAAGAAAGTTCGTTTCTTTGACATTCTTAGACTTTTACTCTGTAAATGTTGGTTAAGGTTTCTGTCTGCAAATGGTCCCTTAATGATCAGAGTTTCGCTTCTACTTTTTCAAAATATTCGTTTACTGGCTGCAGAACACAAATAAAAGTCCTGCAAAAAAGAAACATAACAGGATTTATCAGAAAATAATTCCTGTCATTAGGTTTGTGATAATTGGCGATATGCTAATACAGAAAAGTAGTGACAATGCAATTTAACCCACATACTCTCCAGTTTCTTTGCTCTCGGGCGATAAGAAATGACTCTTTAAAACATAGAATTTACAACCCATTTCGCCAAACTAATTTAATTAGATCTACTCCATCTCTACTGCTCTTTTGGTCTTATATATATACTATCGGTTTATGTTTACTTTTAATCTTCTTTAACAGCAATTTTTTTTATAAAAAGCGTTATATAAATAAAGACTCCAGACTACCAACGTTTTCGCAGACTTTAAAAGTTGTGCTTCGAAATTTAGCACCAAATGCCGTATGCATAGAATATGCTTTTGAACCACAGCGCATCCAATACGTACCAGCCGAATGATTCAGCGTTTACGCGGTTGAAGAAGCTGAAGAAGCCTAAAATAAAGCAATAGGTCAGTTATCAAACTGCGTTTTTTTCAGCAGTTTATCGAATCAGACCCAGTCCAGTGGACAACGAGGAGCTTTACTGGAATGTTTAACATTTGAATCAAACATTTCTTTTGTTGAGAAATCTGACTACAGTCTTACTACAATACAGCTATTTGATCAAAATTTAATGTCAGCAAATTATAGATCTAAGTTGGCCCGAAAGGTTGAGTATAACAATAATATTATTAGGCCTAAAGAACATAATTATTTACAAAAATGCTTTTGCTTGATGACTCGGTGAACATAATTTTCCACTGACGCAGCAGAATTGTGGTGAACCACATGTTTATGGAAACCCAAGTGTATCAAGATAAAACGCGTTTATCACGTGATTTCGGGTTTCCTGCACGTCATAATGAGTCTGTTGGCTCGGCATATCTGTGTCGCTTGCCTCTCAATGGTGGGCGAAACTCTGCCCTGTGGCATTGTAGTTCTGGGCGGTGCGGCAGGTGTAGGCGAGCCTTAGACAACTGAGGTGGAGTCACTTCCACGGGTCAGTTGTTTAAAGGACAAGAGTTGCGCATGTAGGCAATACTATGAATACAGTTTTAAAAGAATTCACTGAGATATCACTTTCATCCTTACGATACATGCACATAAATCTGCATTTCACTCGACTCCATTGCCTTTGACGATGTTCAAACTTGGATGGCGGCTAATAAGCTCTTCCTTAACCCATCGAAGACTGAATTCGAACTGAATTCGTACTATTGTTCACTCCAAAGCAACTTAGATCTAGATCCGAGAGTCAGTCATGGATGTGAAGCGTTAGCGTTTATATGCCTCGCCATATGAATCCGTTTGGCCAGTCCTCTCCCTCGCTGTCAGATCTTTCCATCGAGAGTGTATGGTCAGTGTACTTGTCTTAGCTGAATTGCAAGGATGTGCAAGAATAGCCGAAATCTCGAAACAAATCTCAGCACCTACCTCTCGGTTTACCGTCCAGCAAGCAGAACAACTATCGTGCACGGCACAGCAAATTAAGAACCTCGAATGGCTTAAGTCTTTGGACCTGGGTGATTCATTTATAAGTTGAATGTTGCTGCTCTTGACTTGTTTGTTTTATTGATTTCACAACTCCTTCCTGTGTCATTTCGATGTCATCTTGACTCACACTGTTCAGTTGATTTATCCATATTAAGTGTCTCTGTTACAACGGACTAAATCTATAGGTACTGATTTTGGTGCGCCATCGGTTAAAGCTTAGCATAAAAGACACCGACGCTATAGAAGTTGCTAATTACAATTGCAATTGTTGTGCCATGTATCCAATTGTATGAAAAGTTATTATTGATGGAAGGTAATCAAGTGGCAGACTTTATGCCTCATGTATTGCCTGCACGGGCAATATCGGGCGACCATATAATTATTTGCTTACAAAAGTATAGGCCTACGGCTTACATGACCTTGCAGGTTGGATGCCTATGAGGGCTCATTATGGTACCCGTGGTCAAAACGGTTTAATCCTACCAAAGTGGTCAATATGGGTCCCATATAGACGCCCAATATTTGGCCTGTAGAGACAGTTTGACATGTTGGCTAGGTTTAGATCCCGTTCTTGAGTCACTCTGCTGGTTGAACATCTCTGAGCGCATCCACTTCAAACTGCTCTCGCTGACCTACGACTCAATTCGATACTCCCAGCCAAAGTTCCTTGGCGAACTCTTTCTTCAGCACCCAGCCACCCCGGTCTTCCCGATCATCCTCATATCTCACTCTCTTTCATCTTCAGTAACTACTAGACTAAAGTTCTCCAACCGATATCTCACACCTGCACCCAAACTCTGGAACGACATTCCCTCTCAATTCCTCAGGTGATCAGTTCCTCCACCAATTCCGCCACTCACCCACCGTCAGATTCTCGTCTATTTATCACCCCGCAGGTTTTCAACTCCAAATTGAAGTCTCACCTTTTCGAGGATTCCTACCCTAATCCAACTGACCCTCTACCTTCCAAAATATTTTGTCCTCAACGAAACCTGCCGTAAGAGCTGCTCCGTCTCATCTCTCTGGTCTCTCTGGCAACCGGACTTGTATCTCCGCAAGACATTGATCTCTGGAACCCCTCTGATATGACGCAGCACTCGTAAATAAAGGTTGTTTTGCTGCTAGATTTAGAGTAGCGCTTTAGAAATTTGGAGTTTACGATTACGATACGATTTCGAGATTATAAGATGGCATTTTCTTATAACAGTTTCTCCTATATATGTGCATATTATATGGTTCATTCAAGTATAGTGTAACGTTTTTATAATCTTGCTGCAGCGGTATTTGATTTACCTTGGGTCGAAAGTAATGCTAGTGTAAAACTAGTCTAAGAGTAAATGTTGAGGTGATAAATCCAAATTACACAGGTCAACTGTTTCTACTTGTTTTACGACGTTGATAATTGATTGCCTTTACGACATTAAGTATCTGTCCAACTGTTCGGCCGTTAAACTAAGTCGTCCGACAACTTTACACCAGATTGTCCCTCTTTTAAGCTAGCCACGTCGTAGCTCCCGTGATCGTCTCTTTTTAACGAGAAAGGTGTCGCATTGGCCACTGGCCAGCCGGTGGTATCCCTCCAGCTACCGTGCGTCCGTGATCACGGGAGAACACCGGCGGCTAAGACGTCGACGTCGGCGATCTCAACAGGCGACGAACGTGACATATCTACATCCTTGAGTCGATGCTCTCAGCTGAAACGGTCGGGACATTCGCAAACCTCAGCGAGTCACGGTCTGCCAAATCAACCACAGTTACTGTTGTCACAGTCGGGTCAAGGATCGGCAGCGGTATTTAATTGTCCCACCTAAAAATCAAAATTCAACGTAAAATTCATGTAGTGCCAACGACCAGGATCCCACACGAATGAGGTCGAATGCGTATCTTGCTGTCCACCAATAAACATTGCAGACATCAAACACACTTATTTTAATTGCCCTTACAATCCCTGGTGCAACTTCCATTGTTTCCGTAAGTGGAAATGTATCAGCTACTACAAATCTGTTTAAATTACCACAGTTAGTGACTAGACACACACCATCGTTGCTCTTGAAAATGCACTTCAATGGCCTAGCAATCGGCCTTTTCAACGGCTTAATAAATCCAAGTCCCAATGATTTATAAATTTGTTCATCGACAGGAGGTTTGAGCTTTTCAGGTACGCTATAAGCGCGTACCCGGTTAGGCTTAAATTCTCTGGCCAAGGGAATACTATGACTTCTACTAAGCCTACATCACAAACTCCAGACGAGTCTGAAAACACATTCTGAAATCTTCCGACATAGTCAGTAATTTGTGGTGTTGATCTTGCAAAAAATGTTCAAGTTTTGTTGGGTCACTACGGGCTGGTATAACAGTCTCATTGCTATTAGCATCATCTGTACAGTTGGTCAACGTCTCATTTTGAGCGATTTCATGAAACGGTTCAGTAGTATTGCCACAGTTCCAGTGCAATTATATCGATCACTTATGTTACATCATTACATTGATTATAATTGTGATATCGCAGTTGCTCGTCATTAGCTGAGCAGTGAGAACGAAATAATCATTAGCTGTATTACAAAAGCACACATATTAGTAGCATGTTTACCCATTGTTTACAATATTCACATTAAGCGGTACCCTCACATATTTTAGTAGCAAGACAAGTATAGGCTACTGCAGTGTAACTAGCTCAGCTTTACCTGGCGCACCTATTATAATAACAGTCTTGTTTATAGATTCGGACAAACAGCATTAAGATTACGTGAAATTGCAGGAACACATGATTACACGCTAAACAAGAGTCGAATTTATAACTGCTAGGGAGTGGAAGGCTGAGTCAACCTTGTGAGGGTAGCGGGTATCGATCCCGCTTTCTACTTGAGAGTCTGCTTTTCGCGCCAGTGTGTAACCATTTATCACGTCGTATTTAGGTATAAAGTAAGTAAGTAAGTAAGTAAGTATATTCTTTATTTATCCAACTGCATAACCGCACTTTGGTTTACATGACTTTACACATTATAAAGCATTCTTGTTAAAAAACGTTTTTCCCATTAAGTTCTCAGCCTGTGTGACAATTCGGTCATGTGGTCTGGGACGCAGGGAATAGGGGAGTGTCTTTACAGGAGGGAGGAGCGGGTTCAGAACATGGCCGGGGTCCGCCAAGGCAGCAGTAAAGAGGTTCCCATCTGCCGTTCTATACAACTGTTCTAATGTTGGGTTAACCACTATGTTCAATGTGATGGAGGTTGTCAATCATTTCCGTCATTTAATGCACATGTGACTTGAAAGAATTTGCCCGGTTCACCAGCAATGCGAACATTAAGATAATGCCACTTCGCGAAATCATGGTCTCTCCTGCCACAGATAGCTGTTGTAGCTGTTCAGTACGCATCTAACTGTGCTGTTGTGGCAACCTCATTAAAAATGGAGACAATGTCCCTTTCAGTGACTGTAGCTGTTGTAGCAATGGGGACCTGTTAACTCGTTGGTTCAATAGCCAGTCGTATAAATCTGAACTGCGAGACTCCAACTCACTATTACCCAAACTAGTTAAATTGTTTCCACTACCCCAGAATTTGTCAGCCGTAGATGTAATTACTCGACGTTCCGGGGTTAGCGCCTCTGGACGACCTCCTTTAGTTTTATTTCTATCACATTCGACCTTATGACGCGAAGAACTTTCACACATAAAACAGGTTTTCGGTTTTGTGATCCGAGGGTAACTCTGAAACCTAGAAGGAGGAGAAAGAGGAGGAGATGTTCTACCACCTCTTGACCCATGCGGTCCAAACGGCCCTCTTTCGATGCAAGGTATAAATGTGAACGAATAAATGTCCCGTTTTATTCGTCTGGGTCTACTAGAGATTAGAAAAAAGTTGTTCAGCGCTTCGGAAAGGGCAATGGTAACCTTAATGCAAATTGCCTCAACTTAATCAGGTCGTTTCTATCAACATATGTTAATTTTTAGCTAACGTTTAATTTTAATATCCTATTTACTGATGAGTTTGGAACTTATAACACTCCATATTTAATACTGTACATTACGTGAGGCTAAAACACATACGAATCGGTTGACTTTAATTTAGTCTACGTGCCAGTTATAAGTGTGGGTGTGAGTGCGACGTGTGACCTAGTAGGCGGCCAGCGAGAGTTATCGCAGATCATCATTTCTTTACAGATGAACCTATTATTGCTAATAAAGTTCAGCATGGCTTAGGGAAGCGAACGTTGTGCTATGCGAGATACCTAAAAGGCGCCATATAAAGGGTCGATATACAAAATTATACACACATAATATATTTATATTGTAGGGCTTTTCCATTGGACATAGAAGTCATTATTTCATGTAAGTTTCCACATTGCATGGTTTTCAAGTGTCTGTAAAGTCGCATCAGGGTTCGGTAGTTTACAGGTAATTGTTGAGTTTGTAACCGATGGTTCAATATGTAACAGTAACTGAAGATCTATAAATCACTTGAATAAAGTACGCCGCCAACCGAGATTCAAGAAAGCCGATGCAAGGGTAGACTTGTGATCCGTTATTAATTTTCTGAAGATTGTTAAGATTTCAGTGGCGCGGGGACCACATTTTATGACCGAAGTAATCATGTCTCATGTGATTATGTTTGCACGATAGAACTCTAATTACCCAGTTTTATTTTTATTTTCGAACTTTGTTGCTTCATTTTTAATGCAATTACTTTCTAATGGCATTACAGTTCAATACACATTCGGATTTCATGTTTGAAAATTAAATAGTTCATCTGAACTTAGTTCTGAGTGTTTTTCAAACAGTGTCTTTAACATCGAATATAAGCAGTGTTTTATTCTTACTGCATTCAGCTTAATAATACACTGAGAGCTATCATTGCAGTGTCTATCAGTGTACTATTTCGTTTTGTCGCGACGTTTCTTATATTCTTCAATATTGAGTGTTAGTAATGTGTATCTAACTATCTCTTCACTCATAACTGACCTCTGCCTTCAATTCAATCAATTCTTTATTGATCACCAGAATACGATCACATATAAAAACAATCAAGACATTCATGTGCAGTGGCGTCAATAGGTAGACCCAAAGGAACATAAGGTTACGCTAGCAGGGTCACCCTACTTTCATCAATCATTAATCTAACAGTATTTTGTTTATTCATTTAAAACAGTACGTCTTCAAACAATCCTTGTTATGGTGTCCATAGTTCGTGCATTGCATCATTTTGTCTCATTTACTCTTCTGACATCATGGTTACTCACACTGGTTTAGACTGGATTCACAAGTTATTAATTACAGAGATTTTCCGAGCCCCTCTGTGTAAGTAGGCTACTACTGAGTGGCCGAGTGGGTTGGTAGCTCGCCACGCCGGCGGCCCGGGTTCGATTCCGGGTCGGTCGGTTTATCAGAGATTAATTTCTCGGATCTTTACTGCGGGTGGCTCGGTCGCATTATAAACGTGGAGTACAATACAATACAATACAACACAATACAACTGGGGCGCGGTGGCATAGGGGTATGTTCGGTGCCTTGCAACTGGAGGGTTGCGGGTTCGAATCCACCTCTAAAGCCGCCGCGTAGGGACCCTGGGCAAGTCCTTCACTCGCAATTGCTTATGCGCTTCGGCGTGAAACCCGATTCAGCGTCCGGGCAGTAGTTGGGAGCGCCTCTGAATGGGAATCTGGTAGGGGCGCTATAACAAGTGTTCAAATACAATACAATACAATACAATACATAACTCGTGCTTTAGTAGTGCAGAGTCTTTGTCTGTTGCTTTTCCTTAATATCCTTTTGTAGCAGTAAGCTGGGGCTAGTAGCTAGTAATCTTTTGACTAGCCAAACATGTATAAGCAGTTAGGTGTGCTAACGTTATCAAGTTATCGTTTATCATGGGTCTCTTATTGTATGCTCGTGATAAATAACAACTTTATTGCGATCGTCGAGTGTGTTTTCCAGTCAACACACCATTTATACTTCGTAGGGGGCACGTCGCCTGTCAAACTGTTTGCTCACTGAACTGTCTGCCTCTCGTCATCACCGTAATTGTATGTCTCTTCTCACCGTAATCGACAGTTGTTACCTCAACACAGCTATGATGAGTAACTATCGACACATCTATGTTAACCTAACTTTCAATTGCTTTAAACGTCAGGATTTACCAAGCACTGTCACATAGTTTCCAGGAGACAAAGCACGAGAAAAGATCCAAAGTGTCATAAGAACTGCTTATGGATCGGAAAAATATATACAGTAGGGCCTACTTTCAACTTTTAACATAGCCTGCATTGGACCGATAGGTAAATTTACAGCTAGAGTACAGTTTTAAAGTACTTGTACTCGCACTTGAGACCTAAGTACTTGTACTCGTACTTAAGACCTAAGTACTTGGACACAACTGACACTTTACAGGCACTCGGACAGGCTACCAGCAAGCTTTGCCTTTACTTTTAGTCGTTAATTCTTACGCTCTAGACTTTGGCAATTCTTTTTGGTTAACCGGTGTTTATTTAAAACGGTTAATTAACCGGTCCGCACCTTGATCAGAATTTTCCTCCGGTTGTCTTGTTAAAACAGCGGCCATGGACGGTGATAAAGTTAATGATAAAAAATATTAATATTCCTAGATCGGTTAAGTTTGCTTATGACAATTTCACGGTCAAGGGAATTGTTATTTCTGCTATGTGCAAGTTTGTAGTGAGAAAACCATCATTTCAGATAAACCTGGCACAACATAAAACTTGGTAAAACACTTGAGTACTGAACGACAATTCATTTGAACTCTTTCGAGTAATGTAAATGTAAATCGTCAAAATTTCTCCGCGCCAGACGAAAACGGGTTAAATGGCGACAGGGAAACCAGCTTATTCACCGAAGTAGTTCGTTTTATGAGTTGCACTATTGGACTGCTAGCAATTACATGTAGCCACTGAACCTATAGCTAACATATGGAGTTCACGTGTGAATGGGGTTAACTTGTGAAAACTGTGAATCTATGTTCCTCTCGGACCAGTCTTCTGCTGCATACATGTGCGAGATGGTACATATAACTCTGGTAAGGAAACATTCTCAATCTGTCTAAAAACTGCTCAGTTAGGTAAGTTAGTCATTTGCGAATCACATGTCTGTGCTACTTAAAACGTATTAATTAATACATTTTCTTTGTGTTGCTCCATTTGTCAAAACCTGCCTACAACTAGTAGGCCTATGTTCTTATTTAATGTGTACATATATGATTCGGTCTTACGTGAATAAGACACATGCTTTGTTCGGGATCACATCAAGTTTCTTTAGCAGTGGTGGAACAGGTGCTACATAAACTTCTCATTTGGGCACGATATTTAATCAGACATTCGGCTACAGCAACCGAAACTGCAGTGTCGTATTATAGACTCCTCATGCACCAAAAAAAATTAAAGCTATTTAGTCACTACTGAACAGGATCTACGGTGAAGCCGAGCACCCTATCATCGCAAGTAACAACGTATTTGATTATCAAAAGCCATGATGACTTTAATGAAGTTGATTGTATGTAAATGCAGCAAAACTGTTTTTGACAAACTGTATGAACCAGCGCCAAGAGTCTGGAAGTAATCGACTTACAAATGGTGCTTTGTGAAAACATCGAAACTTACGTGTAGGCCTACGTCGGAATTAGCTCAAACGTTACACAGAAAACCAGTCTTAATGTTCGAGTGAAGGCTAGAAACGAATATATCTTGCAACAGCGCCAGCTTTCGAATGAATTGCATGATAATATTACATTGCAATTGTATTGTATTTTCGTTTATTAATCAACTCTAGCTGTCATAACGCAGCTAGTTACAAGATTCGTTGAATGAACAACAACAAGTGCAAGGTCCAAAAGCAACATCAGAGATGCTTCAAAACGACAGGTAATCTTTTATATAGCACGAAGGCAAACAATTTTATAGCAAGAAGGGAAACAACTTAAGAACGTGAGGACAGGATGCCTGTGCCAGCCAGTGGCGTAGCTAGGTGAGGAGCGAGTGGTACAACTGCCAATGGCGACAATATCCAAGTGACGAGAAAAGGCGCAAAATGAAATCTATACCCATACATGTATTTGCATCATCTATGTTTTAAATTTTAATAATAATAACCATTGACCATATAAAAGCGTACTTGTCTAAAAGGGCCAAAGACCAGGTCACAAATTTCAATCGTGATACAAATTGTGTACAGATATTATACAGGCTTACCGAGTTTCAATAATTATTCTGAGTTGAAATGATTATAGAGTTGTCATCTATTTACTGGTATTATTCATATCAATGGTGAAAGTTTTGTTCTTAATTATCTCAACAAATGTTGGCTAGCGAGTCAACCACTTAGAAGTAGCCTAGTTGGTAGGCCTATAATAATTTTGCTTAGATAACTAAGTAACTAAAAAGTTAGTAACCCTCAGATTACCAGGATTTTTTTATTCACTGAGTACCAGTGGGGTCAAAATGACCCCAACACAATTTTTACATATGTTCTTTGTTTTTTGCACTTATATTTATTGCCATGAAAACAAATATTAGTAAAGTATTTTGAACATGCATAGGCTGTTGAAATTAATGAATTTTTAATTTAATAGTTACAGGTTAGTGTTCAAAGTGTTCGAGTGTTCAATTTTCAAAACTAATATGGACAATATCCGGTCATTAAAGTTACTGTTTGAAGTTTATACAGGTATACTCTCGGCAAAAACGACCCAATTGCGCTTAC
>JACEVL010000255.1:0-71264 GCA_020284085.1 Aporrectodea caliginosa | reverse complement strand
ACACTATTTCCAAAAGACCAAGTAAGTAAATGGTCTCTGCAGCAACAGCCTTCTTCACGCTACAAGAAGAAATTCAGTCATACATTTCAATGGGGAAAACTGTCTCCTCCAAAGCCATGTGACATCCTTTGGAAACATAGGTTCAGTGAACCTCCAGACAATCAATCTCCACTGGAATACTTTCAACATTTCTTCCCACAAGCATTGATTGAGCATATTGTGGAGCAAAACAACATAATTATATGCTGTTCAGTGTGCATCCAGTTTCCGAACAGACTTAGTTGAGATGGAACAGTATTTGGGAGTGCTCATGAGGATGGGTATAGTTCACATGCCAAGCTACCAAATGTATTGGTCAGGCACACTCAGGCCCGTGCAGAGCTGGTAATAGGCCCAGGCCAGAGGGGAAAATGTAGGCCCCATGAAATTTAGACTGCTTAAGTATTTTAGTAGGCTATTATCAGTGCTACCTACCGGGTACATATGATGATGTAATTTCTGTATATAATATACACTTACTTTACATTAGCGTACATGAATATGATGCAATTACAATTTTCCGGTAACAGTGCAGAATAAAAGAACTAGAATAATTCATATTCTGTATTGGGAATTAGGTTTGGACGATTGGTATTATTTCGCCGATTGCCTATTCCGGATATTTGACCTCTTTTTGACGCTTCCGAATTCTATCCGATTTATTTGCAATATTTATTTTTATTTGGTCTTTAAAGTATTAATTTAATACTTTCTTACAATTTTCTGTGTCTATTTTTAGTGAAAAACAGTTGGACTTGATTGATAATTAATTATTCAATACTTTTATTTCTTGTTATAGCCTTATAATTATTCATATTTTTAATTTATAATATTAATTGAATTTGAAAAAAAAACATAAATAAAATAGAAACTTAGAAGTGTCCTCCAATCCAATTTGCTGAAGTTCTGTAAGGTATAATAATGAATTAAAACTCTTTACTCTTTAAGCATAACCATAAAGTGCCAAAGATATAATTACACTGGACAACAAATTTTCGTGAAAGTCATGCCTCTGATATAAAATTTGTAATTTCTGATAGGTTTCAGTGTGCTTGACACGAATATGACAATGAAATTAAGGAATTGGGTACAATTTCTAAGAAATCAGCAATAGTTTCTATTGTCATAGAACAATACGTTCATATGACATGTAGCAGTACAGGTCCGCTTCTACTTCCGACGCTGCTTTGCCTGTCTCTTGTATAGCTGCTCAGGATTATCTCTGGCGAGCGTCTAACAGTAGTCAGCCAGCATGGAAGTCGACCAGTTTCCTTGATATCGTGTCTCCATAATTGCAATGTCTTGGTGAAAACGTTCAACGTCTCATCACTAACCATGCCGCAGTTGTCGGGGAAAAAATCCAAGTGGGAATGGAGAAAGTGGATCTTTAAGGACATATTGCAGCCAAGTTTGTGATATAGACAACATGTCCTCAACCAATTCCTTGTAGTTTTCTGCCTTAATATTACCGAGGAATTTAGTTGACACCAGACGAAATGCGTCCCAAGCTTTCTTCTCGTCACCCTGAAGCAGGTTGTCGAACATCTCATCTCTGAATAGCTGACGGATCTGAGGACCAAAAAACTCCCTCTTTAATGTTTGCTTCACTGAGTTGAGGAAATTTGACAGCCAAGTACTTGAAAGCTGATCCAGTCCGGTCCAAGGACTTCACGAAGTTTTTCATCACACCAAGTTTGATGTGTAGCGATGGTAGCAGGATTTTTTGGGTTTCTACCAGTGCTAGGCGTTGCACATTCTTCTCTCCGACGTTCAGAGATTTCCTCTCAGGCCAGTCTCTCCTCACATAGTGCAAAGTCTTTGCTCGACTGTCCCAGTCACATATAAAACAGCAGTATTTCGTATATCCAAGCTGGAGACCCATCAGCAGGGCCACACTACCTTCAAGTCGCAACAGAGATGCCATCCATACTTGCTGTATTGAACAGGTGTTTGAGGTTTTCGTAGGTTTCCTTCACGTGGAGGGCATTCAACAGGCCTTCTACATCGGAGCAGAATACAAGGTCATCTTCCTTGCTGAAATAATCCTCAAACTGCTCATGACGAGTGCAAAACGAAGTCACTCGGACATTTTCCTGGAGAAGTTTCCATTCTTGAAGTCTGGATCCAAGTAACTCCACCTTGGCCTTGAAACAGCTCCAGGTCGCGAACAAGGCCGTTCAGTTCTGCTTGGGTGAGAATGTGTGGCACAGATGACGCACCGTGGCAGACGTATGGATCATCATTAGACGTCGAAGGTTGCGGAGAACCCGAAGTCCGTTCGCTTCCCTCCTCATCGTCTGAATCAATGGAAAATTCCTTCGGAGGATCCGGAACGGGAAGTCCATCTTCGTGCGGAACTGGTCGGAGTGCAGATGGTATATTCGGGTACGCCATTGTCCACTTCTTTTTCGTTGTGATGCCTGCAGAAGTAGGTGGAATCATGCAGAAGTAGCAGTCATTTGCGTGATTGCTTGTTTCTCCCCAAACCACAGGAACAGCAAAGGGCATCGCCACTTTCCCGCCTTTCAGCCACTTAGGAAGATTTCTTGCAAAAGTGCTGCAGCATATGTGTGGCGCCCAGGACTTGTCCTGATCCCAGAGCTTACATCCGAAATAGAGGTGATAAGCCATTTTTACTAATGGAGTAATGGCCCTTTTCTGTCTTGCAAACGAGACTTCCTTTGTACCACTACGCTTGCGTCATCTTTCGTCAAACTCACCTGCATTACATCAGGGAATGATGCACTGCCTCCGGAGGCGTGTTTATGGCTGGTTGATGCAATACGACGCAATATGTAGTTTGAAATACAGCGTTGCGAAATGGCTACCTATGTACTCAATGCGTACTGATACATTTATACGTAACCATCTCTGTCTCTCCTAAACGAGAACCAATCGACAAATTTTATTGTCATTTTCGTGTTCAGCACCTCACTATTAGTAAAGATTGGCTATTTTCATTTAAAAGGCATTTTGTGTGTTGTCCAGTGTTATTAAAGATAAGCCAAACTAAACAAATGTATAATAACTGAAGAATAAACCAGACTATAGAAAAACATTGGCCTCTCATCACGCGTTGGCGCTGTGTCCATTTAACACTGAACTAGATGTAATTCAAATTAGAGTTTATGCAATGGGCTATTTAAAATGATAGAAAGATTAATGTTTTTTTTAATGAAATTTACATTTTAAAACGCGTGTCTTAAGAAAACAGATCGACTGTCCGCCAGTTTTGTTGATGCGTCTACTCATAAATGTTATTATTTTACACGGATTTTCAATGATAAAGATTACTGCAGAAGGTCGCCAAGACAGGTTTACTATTTTTTTATTAATGAAAAAAGAATTTTTTTGGTAAAAAATATTCCTTCTTTTGATATTTGTTTCGGTAGTCCAGGGATGTGCCGATTAGCCTAATCAGTCTAGGGCAAAATCCAGCGAAAACCGATTTCCGGATCATGATTCGGCCAAACACTATTCTGAATGTCAGAACATCAGAGCAGAAATGGTCATCACTTCTTCACATTCAAAAATGCTTTCCATGCTTTTTTGGGGGCAAATTCATCAATTACAGCGTAGAATTCCAGCTGTGGCTTGTCACTTTTGATGTTCAAAATTGCTAATTCCTTCGAAATTTCTTGCATTAAGCTTATTGTTGATTATGATATTCGTGACAGTTCTAATTTATTAATTTATGATTTGACAATATTTTATCTGCATTAATCCTTATGCTAAAGGACTCCCTTTGACTCTCTGTCAGGGAAAGTAGGCCCCCTCAAAATCGTAGGCCCAGGCCAACTGGCCCCCTGGCCCCCCTCTGATCTGGCCTGAAGGCAACTTAGATTTCCTCCTGTTGTCCCCTAAAGAAAGAGTTGAAGAAAGAAGGTCTAGGATCTGCTGACACAGCTGTTGATGCTAATTCTGGTCTAGCTGTGTTACGATGGCTTGATAACTCCTCAGTTCAGCTTTCATCAACCCACACTGCAATGGAGCCAATGACCTCAATCAAGAGATGGGACAGGAAACAGCACAAGTATGTCAGCATCCATGTCCAGCTATTGTCAAAGAATATAATGAGCACATGGGTGGTGTGAATCTCTTCGACATGATGATGTCACTATACAAGGTTGACCATAAAAGTCCAAAGTGGTACAGGCGCATATTCTTGTGAGCGCTGAACTTAGCTTTGGTCAATGATTGTTACTATCGTCTACACAGGAAGAACAGAAATACCAACCAAAACGAGAATAGTTAGATCTCGTTGAGTTCACAGCAATCATCAGTGAGGCACTTGTACAGGAAAACAAGCTGCCACCATCAGTCACTCGAAAGCGTGGACGTCCGTCATTGACCGCAACGGCAGAAGAGCTACTACCATCCATTCCAACTTCGGACGAAGGATCAGGAAGACTAACTTGTCCCAAGAAAAGATCTGTAATACCTGTTGCCAGTGATGTGGTGCGGTATGACAGCATCGGACACTTTACAGCTCATTCGGAAACAAAGCAAAGATACTTACTTACTTACTTAACTGCCATCTGTGTATCACAAAGGACAAAACTGTTTTCTTACTTATCACACATGTTAATTACGACTCTACACTTAGTTACACACTTGTGTGTGTCAACTGAATGTTAAGTTTGTAACTGTTTGTTTTCGACGTTCAGCCATTGAGTCCCATAGACGCCAAATGGAGTCATTATAAAAAAATGTCAAAAAATTAATTTTTTATTAAAAATTCATTCTATTATGTTTCAGACTATGTTACTGATTAAAAATAACTCAACAAAATATTTTTTCATTAATCAAAATTAAATTGGGAATGAACGGGTTAAATAGATAGGGATTGTCACTTATCGATAGACTGCTAGTCAGAGATAGACAGATGGTACTAGATAGATAGTTGTAGATGGAAGGATGATGGATGGATCGATGGATGGATGGATGGATGGATGAATAGATGATGGATAGACAGACAGATAGATAGATAGGTAAATAGGTAAGTACGAACGTACTTACGTAATGGATATAAATAAAGATAGATAGATAGATAGATAGATAGATGGATGGATGGATGGATGGATGGATGGATGGATGGATGGATGGATGGATGGATGATGGATGGATGGATGGATGGATGGATGGGATGGATGGATGGATGGATGGATGGATGGATGGATGGATGGATGGATGGATGGATGGATGGATGGATAGATAGATAGATAGATAGATAGATAGATAGATAGATAGATAGATAGATAGATAGATGGATGGATAGATAGATAGATAGATAGATAGATAGATAGATAGATAGATAGATAGGCGGATGGAGGGATGGATGGATGGATGGATGGATGGATGGATGGATGGATGGATGGATGGATGGATGGATGGATGGATGGATAGATAGATAGATAGATAGATAGATAGATAGATAGATAGATAGATAGATAGATAGATAGATAGATAGAGAGACAGACAGACAGACAGACAGACAGACAGAGAGACAGAGACATAGACAGAGACAGAGACAGAGACAGAGAGGGATGGACGGATAGACGCGGACGGACGGACGGACGGACAAACGGATGGATGGATGGAGGGAGGGAGGAATGGAGGGAGGAAACTAGGTAGGTAGGTAGGTAGTTAGGTAGGTAGGTGAACAACTTTACCGGTAATTCTCCATTTTAGGTGCTTTAATTATTTTTTACTGGTAGCATATCCACCGGCAGCAAATGAAATAACCATTAGTTAACTTGAAATGTTATTTGCGGTAAACATACTAAATACAGATTCCCGACATTGATTTGCTCTATGTGGTCGATATCAGACGTTGATTTCTGACCACTTCATTCAGATATTTATTGCAACACAGTTTTTGCATCATGGTGTCAAATATAAGATGCCGGTAATAACTAATATTTTTCAAATGACGATAAGTATTATGATGGAGAAACTGAATAGAC
The DNA here is from genome assembly GCA_020284085.1 of Aporrectodea caliginosa. Taxonomy (NCBI): domain Eukaryota; kingdom Metazoa; phylum Annelida; class Clitellata; order Crassiclitellata; family Lumbricidae; genus Aporrectodea; species Aporrectodea caliginosa. The sequence continues at coordinate 65,259 of JACEVL010000255.1, read as the reverse complement.
AACTAAGGAAGCAATCGTGTGTGTTTCTTCTCCAGAAACAAGGCAGTTGATGTATTGGATTGTTGCCGATGGAAAAAAGAAAGTTCCCCTAACGAAAAAGTCGGCACACATATGCCATTAGTCTAAAAGGGTCTAGAATTGGTACTTGGAAATCAATTGTTCCGTTGTTGCGAACCATGTATGACTAACAAAGTGAACAATATAACCGGTTACTCTCATACTACGAAAGTTATGTTGACTACAGCCAACGTCAGGTCGACAATTTTAAGCAACATTCAGTTGCATGATTGAGCACACAGACATTCCTCTAAGGTTGGCAGTCTATTTATTAACTATGATTTTCAAAGGGCAACGAAGGCGAATGCAACTGTGCAGTAATCGCGAATTATTTTCAGAAAATGGGGCTGGCAGGGCAGAAAAAGTGTTCTATCACTATAATGATATAAAAGTGAAATGCACCAGATAGCGATTTAGCTTGATGGTTCTATGACAATGACAACTTTATATTGAGATTTTGTTGTTGAAATTTTAATTATTCTCGTTGTTATATTATGTAAAGAGCCCGTTGAAGGTAACACAAAGTCCCGTAGTTATAATTATTTTACGTGCTGGATGCCGTGTTTATTAACTTAATAAAGCTATTTGAATCTTCCCGAAAAATTTGTTACTTTCAATTTTTTTCGTTGCACTATAAATTTAATGATGCTAGTGATCTCACATCGTTACACGAAGACAACTGCCAACATAATTGTGAGAGTTTCACGTTTAACCATGTCGCAAACGATTGTATTGTAACGCTGTGAAGTGCTAAACGGCGCTGTGAAAATGTTCTGAAATTGTACATTGTTAGATAACTGTGCATATATGAAGGAATCGGTTGTCCCTAACAGAACTTTGTGCTGTGGTCATGGCTGCTAGTTACGCTTGACTAGGTTTGTGCTGGCCATCTAGCGGCCAAGAAAGTTTATAAAAGCTGATGTCGATAATTTTCTGTGAGCTTGGTTATTTAGACTTCGGATCTGATGAGATCTTTGTTTTGTGTAAGGAACCAAGTCTAGCTTGTATAATTAAGTCTGCAGAATTGCACCAGGTTGTTTCTTGGTTTTAAGAAATGAATCGTTCGCTTTCTGGTAGAGTTTTCTGTATCTTATCGACTGGCTTCCGCTGTTTAACTTTGCCTACCGAACTGTCCCACTTTCTAGCTCTCTGTTTCGACGTAGTGTTATTTTAGTAATGTTTAGTTTAAGTTTTGTCATGACTGTTACTAGTCGTAATTATAGGTTGCAGTTTTAGTTTGTGTTATTGTTTCTGATTAGTTACAGTTTTTGTTTTAGTTTTTATCGATGAATTTTAGTTCTAGTGTTAGCTCTAGTAAGTTAATTTCCGGTTTGGTTTTAGTAATTTTTATTTCAGTTTCAGTTCTAACAGTTGTTTAATTCTGTTTGAACAAGAAACACTAATTATTCAGACTGTTCAATCTTTCGAGTTTAACTTTAGACAGTTAAAGGGAAAATATACTAATTACGGTAATAAAGGGCAAACTGTTCTGCAGAAGCACTTTCTTAGCCAGAGTTTTGGGAAGTGTATTTCGCCTGCCATTGGTCAGTCAGTCAGTCATTCACTTGTGAAACAGTGCGCTCCACAAAAGCTTCTGATGCAGTAAAGTAGTAAGGGAGACCGGGGTTGGTTGCAACAATTTTCATATTTTTCGTGTGCCATTTTTTTATTTTTGGAACAACCTACAATCTTCTTAGCCCATATATATACTTTATATCTCAGCAACAAAACAAGCTATAGTAGAGATCTCAGTGACCAAAGATGTAACCACAATAGCTAACTGAACAGAGGGCTTCAAAGTGTTGCAACAACCCTGGGAGAAGGTTGCAACAGTACTCAAAGTAGTATAATTATTCAACTGAGGCTGCATTGCCCAGGCCTACTGAGGCTTGCCTACATATAAGAATGTAATAAATAAATGAAGAAATTCAAAATAAAGTCTAATCAAAAGAATCAATCAAGATATTAAACTGTTTTGCTGCAATAATCGTTATGTAAAATGTCCGATATATATACTCGATAGGCCTATTACCCCATAGCAATCTAGGCAACTTCTACCTATTTAGGCTTATAATGTTCAATATTTAATAAAAAAAATTGTAGAGCTTTTCAAGCCTTCAGATTGTAACCAGAAAAGGAAAATGGGAATGTTATCTGCGTACTGACTCACTTAGTGCCACCCATAATTATTAACGGACTAGGCAGTTTCTTCATTATATCCTGCATTGGAACCGGATATGTTCTTGAAATTTCTGGAATTGCAAATCGAACAGATTCTTCAACATCAAATGAACGCCTGTAGTCGATTTCGTGGCAAATGTTACCTCCGTTTCTTGATCATCCGACGATGAATTGTCGGTCATACAAGCCACAAAATGAGCTGTATTTTTAAGTCCTTGAAGTTTGACCAGCACGTAATCACCTTGTTTTAAACAATCATGACGTACAGAGTAATCATCATCATCTTCCACAGACCGTGTTTCATCAAGATAATCGACACTGTCAGATGACCCAACTTGTAGGCCTACACAAAAACCTTTTCCATCATCGTCATCATTTCTATCACTGTCAGATTCCTCACTGTCTGTCTCATATAAAATTCGTCTTTTACATGATGGTATGTCGTGTTTTGCTTTTCTTTTGTTTATTCAATCTATTTGGCTCCACGACTGACTATCGGCACCGGCTGATTGGTGACGCTCGACGACTGACTAGGCACCGGTTGACTGACCGTAGACTGAGGCTTCGTCACTCTTTTTCGTTCACTGGGACTTATCTATGGTTCTTTTCTTCTGGTGCGGTTTTTTTAGAAGCTGTAACTGCTTTGTCGGCGAGTACCTCCTTCTAATGCTGTTTTGTTCGAGTGTCTGTGAGTAACTCAGATTGCCCTAATTGTGACGAGCAGGCCTATAATGAACACGGTTTATTGAAATAGATGCATGGGGGTTGGTTGCAAAATGTTGTCCTTCAGCTTTTCCTAAAGATCTGCGCTGGATATCGTCTTTCATTATAAAGTGTTTTTCATCCTCATCGATACTAATTGCTCCCAGCATCGTCAACCTCATTTCGACTAGGCCTTATCTTAAAGATAATTATAAGTTATAACAATTTTAATTGTAGACAATTATACTTATCTGGTCTAGACTGGTTTAGTCTTGCAATAGACTCTAACTAATAAGAGTCAATACGCTCATTTATGAATTAGAAAACTGCATGAAAGTAGAGCATAGTCAGGGGCGTAACTACGGGGGGGGCAAGAAGGGGCAGCTGCCCCCCCCAATGAAAGGGCTGCCACCCCAGCTGCCCCCCAATCCCTGCACGAGTGATAAAGGATGTTATATAATTTCTGACTTAGAAATGAGAAAAACGCGTCCCAGATTGGTTTCAACGAGGCTTCAAGATACAGTAGTCATGGAGACCACTGGACAGAGAGAAGACATAAGTGGAAAGAGAGATTTCAGAACGCAAGTCTACTATCAAATTCTCGACTCAATCATTGCTGAAATGGATAGAAGGTTTTCAGGATTGAATTGTGGAATAATGACAGGAATACAGTCACTGAGTCCAATGAGCGAATCATTTCTCAAGCCGGACACAATTACTGCTTTTGCAACAGCGTATGAAAGCAACTTAAATGATCTGCAACATGAGCTTCATCAAGCCAGAAGACTTATCGAACGCAAGAAGCAGGCTGGAAGTGAAGTTCCAATATCTCTTTTGCAGTTGGCTAGCTTCTTAGAACCATACAAAGATGCATTTCATGAGCTCTACCGTCTTTCTCAGATCGCTGTAACAATACCTGTTAGCAGTTCTGCTTGTGAGAGAAGTTTTTCTGCACTGAAACGAATAAAGACATATCTTCGAAACAGCATGACAGATTCGAGGCTCAGTAGCTTGGGTATGCTCTCTATTGAATCAGAGAGAGCCAAGGCTCTCAACATGACCACGTTTGTTGACGTTTTTGCTGCTAACCACAAAAACAGTAGAATACATCTATTCTAGGTTTGTGAAATTTGTAGTGCCAATTATTATTTAGACATTTGATCATTAGACAACAACTTCTTTTCGCATTCTGATATTTGTAGCTTCGGTTTAAGACAACTTACACAAATTAAGAAAATATATTTGTAAATTCACTTACGACTACTATTTTCGGATTGTGACTTTTACTTCGTTCTTAAGTTACTGAGTTAAGACACGTTAAGACATGTCAATGATGTGATTGCTGTCATGTCAATGATGTCATGACACTCCTGACTACTTTCAGTATTTTGTTCAATTGCTCAATTGCTCAATTATCGTGCGTACGGCTCGCGATGCCGATGCGCGCTTTAATTGCCAACGGTAGGCGTCGGTAGCCACCCCATAATTTTAAGCTGCCACCCCACTGCCCCCCATGAAAAAATAACTGGCTACGCCACTGAGCATAGTCAACACCATCATGAACTGATCAAAGTTTAGAAGAACTGAAACCGCTGAAGAATATTTACTGACTGCACACCTCAATCTATCAACAGAGGTCAAGTTTTAATATATTATTATTGTCACAAATCCCCTCCTTGATACAAAAGAGAACTTGTGTTGGGTTCAAACCCTCTGGATATACTTTGTTTTCTATCCGTAGTTGGACACTGTTTACATGGTATCCTATCTTTGTTTTCTGAATAAATGATTAAAGATATCGACCACGTTTTCAAATGTTATTATTTACAACCACCTGATCTATTATTTACATTATATACATGTCTCTTCACTGACTCTTCACACAATGACATTAATTTCACATCACATTTCAAACCACTCAAACAGTGAGTAAGTTACTTCTTCGCATGTCCTCGAATACATCTCATTTCAAACCACTCAAACAGTGAGTACGTTACTTCTTCACATGTACTCGAATACATCTCATTTCAAACCACTCAAAATACCAGAAAGTTACCGTTACCAACAAATTCTTTTGACTTCGTCACGTCCTCCACTGTGAACTAGGAAAAGCACATGTGGGTGTTACTGTCACACTGTGAACCAGGAAAGGCACAGGTGGCGTTACTGTCACACTGTGAACCAGGAAAGGCACAGGTGGAGTTACCGTCAAACTGTGAACCAGGAAAGGCACAGGTGGGTGTTACTGTCAAACTGTGAACCAGGAAAGGCACAGGTAGGCGTTACTGTCAAACTGTGAACCAGGAAAGGCACAGGTAGGCGTTACTGTCAGACGGCACCAGGATAGGCACAGGTAGGCGTTACTGTCAGACTGCACCAGGATAGGCACAGGTAGGCGTTACTGTCACACTGTGAACCAGGAAAGGCACAGGTGGGCGTTACTGGCAAACTGTGAACCAGGAAAGGCACATTTACCAGCACGTCGCCGAAACACCCTTTCAACCAGTACGTTCTACATAAGAGTTCAGCAGGGTCGTCATTGACAGACTGAACGACGGCAGGAAAGCACACTCGTCAGTCGCCATTCCAGAAACTATAATTCAAAACAATAGTCACATGTACCTACACAGCAATGACACCGCTACTCACTGCAAATTAAACACACAACCAAACAATTCACACTTGAAGACACCAAATAATTCACACAATGCATTTGAAGACACCAAATAATTTCTCACCCGAATTCACAGCAAAGAAAGCTAATTCGGTGACATTTCATCACTCTCTTGACACAAACTGGTGACTGCCTTATCTCCACGCCAATCCTCTTTTCATGGCTGTTCCTTAGTACCCGTATGTACATTATACTATAGCGCATTTACATCATTGCACACGATCAGTTTATATAGCACAATTTTATACCAAGATCAAAATAACAAAACAATGGATTTTCACCTGTAACCGAAACATAAACTATACATCCCAACATACAAAGTAATACCAATCAATATAATACAGTCTTTTCGTGACAATTATCAAGTTTCGTCTATTTATGTTAGTTGCTTTATCTTCATATTTCAGTAGCAGATTTCTGTCAGTTTTAGTAAGTTTTAGTACTGTATATTTTAATATTGCATCTGGATAGTTTCTAGTTTTGAAACACTAGGTATACTTATCATGTGATGATTTAGGTTCGTAGGTTATAAAATGATGTAGCGCTTTTCGTTTATTTCCACTTTACATTCATTATTAAATTGATGGCCAATATTTTAAAATTAATATATCAGTTTAGCCTATAACTAAAATTGGTTATGCTAGACTTTCCCATAGGAGAACTGACAACTATTATTGATTCGATTTTAGTTAACTTATGTAAGTTCTTATTATTGTTAGTCGATTCTTCATCTGTTTTAATCTGTTTCTCTGTATTCTTCTCAAAAATAAAATAACTTTTTTATGTCTATGTTCTAGTACCTCATTAGTGCGCCCTGGCGGCGTCCTCGGCATGAGTGTGGAAATCTCGTGTCCATTACATAAATTATAATCGAGTTCATTATTAATTCAAACTGACACACCGCAGTATGATCACAAGCCATGGTGCCAACGGATGATTGCAATTTATTAAAAGGAATCAAATTTAACTGTATGACAGCAATGCAAGGCGACCATTTGCTCGTTTTTCCAAAGACACTCAGCGAATGAAAGGCTGAGTTGATCTTGGGAGGGTAGCAGGAATCGATCCCGAGTCCGTGCATATTTTCTGCTCTTTGCGCCGGAGTGCTACCATTCACCTTAAATCCCTCCGCTCCATCTCTGTTAGGGATGCCAATAAGGCGAAGATTCGCGTGCAACTGTTTTATCAATGATTTGTTGGAATTCAGCACAATAAAGAACCGTTTGAAAATACAGGCTGGAGCTCTTTCTACTAGGTACTTCGTCAGCAGCCTAACATGTTTATACAGAATGAAAACAGTATGAATATTAATGAAATAAAAGTTTTCAAGTACGCTCAATCCTATTTATAAAAGAAATATACAAGTCTAATTAAAATCCAATGTAACACATTTAAATAACTGTGCCTAATGCCTATGCTTAAAATATAGTGTACAACCAAAAACCTAAACATGTTCGTAGAACCTGTTTATACAAGAAGTCAACGAATAAAAATGGTATGACATCAATAGTAACTTTTACATGTTCAGAAGTAAATAATGTTAAACATTGCATAACCGTATTGGTCTCTAACGAGAACTGAGACTAACCTCGGTAGATAATAGGGAAAACGCGTATTTTTTAATTAAACTCACATGCAACGCATGCAAAAGTGCATTTTTAGAGTCGGAATGATGAAGTCTAACCCAGAGGATTGAGGCATGTAGAGGAAGTTTGTGAAAAGACTATTTTGAATTAAATGTACATATTAAGCATGTAAAATTTGCATTTCTCTTGTGTCCGTGCTATTGAGAAATCGAAAAATGCAGCTGCTATTTGTGGAAAAATATGAGTTTTCGATTGAAGTACACGCGCAGAATATCCAGAAGGGTGTATTTCCTACTCTGCAAACTAGCATAACTTTTGAGACATCAATAACTTGTCATAGGTATCCAAGATGGAGGAAAAAAGTCTTTCTGATCGAATTGCTTAGCAAGATCTGATCCTGCCCGCGGCCAATCGCGATAGTAGATAGTTGTACCTTTGGCCAACCAAGCGGCCCACCAACCAAACGTACCAGTGGACATTATCACATGGTCACACATTGATAATATTGCCAGATCCTGACCAGCTGTATTACTGGAGGTAAGCGTAATATTAATTGCTTCTGGTGAACTGCTGTTACTCGTGAGATGCTGTCTCGTCCAACTGAAATCATCCGAAGCAACGATGAATTGAACGCGACTGTATTTGTCAGTGAAGTATTTCATGGCCTTGAAAAAGTAAGTCTCGTTTGGAATCGTGTAGCCATAATTCATAAAATGAGCCACCAAGTTATCTCCTCGACGAATATGTATTCCCACTCTAACAAATCCTACTCTCTTCCAACCAAGAGGGATATTCCGTTGAAGAAAAGATTCGGCGAAACGTTGAATTTCGTCTTTGAACACCAGATGGCGTCTTAAGCGTCGTTCGATTGCCAACGTGTACTTCCAACTCTGACGAAATCCCGCAACAAGAATGGTGTTGTTGCCAATTTTTTGATCATTTATATTCAGAGCCTCCGTGTTCACGTCGTAAGACAAATGCTTTTGTTCGCCAATGGTATAGCAGGGGCACACATTACTAACGCGTTGTAAATTCAATAGGAAGACGTCTTCTAAAAGAAGGTGAATGCTATTCACTATGACTGGTTTTCTGTTAGTGAGCTCGGCAACAAATAAAACCGCAGCAAGGTTAAAAAGTAGATTTCCAAGTCGGCGGCCATCTTTAATACTATCATGGAAACTGACAAAATGCGAGTGATCGTGATTCAAACTCTTACTGGATTCAGTGAGATTAGTCACATTACCGTGATATTTGGATATGAAAACGCTAGGTGATTGATGACGCAGTGTCTTATGATGCAGATTCAAAGTCAACCAAAATATTAATGAAAGGCTGAACGAGGATAATAAAAAGCAAGTTTGTATCTTTGACATTCTTAAAAGTTGACTTTGTAAAATGTTGATCAAATTTTGTGTCTGCAAATGATCCCTTGATGATCAGTGTTTCGCGTCTTCTTGAGCCTAATCGCAATTATTGGCTTTAGGCCTACTGTCTGTAGCGCACGATTGAAAATTCTGCAAAACACATTGCAAAGTTTTCAGTAGGCCTAAAGAATTGCTGCAATAAGTTTATGAAACGTTTAACTGCTGCCGTCTTTGCAACTCAGTCTTTTTTTTATAGTTTTGACTGATTTAGTTATGATGAGAACTATTTATTTAAATGAAACTCGTACAACATTATGCCTGTAGTACATATCTATTTGTCGCTGATCACAATCCCATTCCTGCATCAAATTAAACGTTCTGGCCTAAATGTTTTCGCCATGGTTCCACATAAAAATCAGACCGTCACTAAAACCTCTATCACGACCTGCAAAAACAGAGCACAACATTGTTAATAACAGATTCTCAGTGTGCAGACAACCTGACACCAGAAAACTCAAACATGTTGGAAGTTACTGAACAAATTCTGCATTTAGATGAGAACTCTGGTGGTCTACTGGAATGTTAAACATTCGAATCAAGCAGTTCTTTGTTGAGAATTCTAACTACAGTTTGACTCTAAATCATCTTTTTGACTAATTATCTTTAAATTATGGATTTTAATAGACCCGACAGGCCGAGTGTAACAATTATTGTTTGTATTAAAAAAAATTCTAAAACGGCTCTTACATTTGCAAACCAACCAGAGGCCCTCTGAACGTCGGTCATAGTTACTCCCGCGGTTTCCCCGCAGAATCTATCTCTACTTGCGAGACCAACCGCAATATCTCTATTCGCGGCATCCACGCGGATTCTCTACCCGCGGAACTAACCGCATATCTCTCTCTGTTCGGGAAACTACACGACAGATCTGACCGTGGTTCATTCAGGTGTGAGAGACAGTATAATTCCCACAGAGGGAAGTGAATACACAAATCTGTAAGACACGAAGGGGTAACGTTAGTGTCACTTACCTCTGGTTCCGGCAACGGAATCGAGTTTGAGGATTCAGAAACGAATCCTACCGAATCCTCCCTGCGCTCCCGGGCACAACTGTCTGATTCAGAGAATCTGGCTCTTGAGATTCTGAGTAAGGGCCCATTCTGCTAACTGATTTTGGATAACCTGAAAGAAAAGTTTGTGTAAGACTTAAACCGGGGACGGGTATACTCGCGAGACACAGTGAGTCAGAGCCATAGGTGAGGAGTACGAAAACGACAGGTGGGGAGATTAACGCAGACCCAGAAAGTGACCGACATGTGTACGTTCTGGTAGTCGGATACCCGGGTATATCGATATTTGTTTGTCGCAACACACAGCTCTGAGAACTGACTGAAGTGCGAGGTTGGGACCCCTCATGCGTAGGTCGGAACTAAGTTCTGTGTGTAGATAGCGAAGGTTAAAATGAGAGGACCTTCATTATCAGAGTCCGTGAGATCCTACCGGTGTATTTGTCTTTCGAAGCAGAATTATCACTGTGTTGGTCGATCTTTGCTAAGACAGAGAGGAGTAAGGGACCTTAGGCCTACTCTGTCAATTGCGGTGCATGACACTATACGTATGCCACACACGGAAATGGACCGAGAGGCATATGACGGTGGGTAGACGCTTTGCCCCAGTTGACGTAGAGAGTTGTCCCAAGTATTGTCTAGGACGACAGGACGTAGAGAGTTGCTACAGGTATTGTCTAGGGAGAAACGACATAGAGACTTGTCATAAGTGCTACTGGTCCACGGAATTTAAAGAACGTTTGGTATCCCTTATTATTGGTAATAGTTTAAGAGTCACGAGATGTAGAGTGGTGCGTAAAGTTTAGATCAGGCAGAGAGGGAGAGGAAGAGGAAGTCGGTAGCTAAGAAGGTGAACATAAAAAACTCTTGCTGGTAATAGAACGTACCCTGTTCTGAGAAAAGGCCATCCTCAGGAAGTGGCCATACGGAGACCGCGGAAGAGATAGAGTGAGGCCCCGAGATGGAGCTTTATAGTGTTACCTCTCTTAGAATAGCGGACCCGTCTTAAAATTCCTCTGACAGGAACGGTAACCGTGGGTAGAGATCGAGAATAGCCATTTATATGTTTAAAAACATTTACTAGTCATAACAGACAACTGGAGTTACTAGGCAAAATCTATGTTTCATAACTGCTACAACCTAGAACAATAATTGTATTGTCACTTGTTGCGTTCTGACAACAAAACTTTGATCGAATAAACGAAAATACATACATACACTGAAGGTAGACAAGGCAGTGACTCGGATGACTCCAGACGGATAGTCGGCTGGAGTTGACGACGTCCCGTGAGCAGAGGCAGCGTCCGGGCGGCGGTCGCCACAATAAGGCTTGAAGTTTTGGATACCTGCCAAATGGCGTATTCCACGGATTAGATTATTTCCAATCGTTAAAAAACTGGGAAGTGCCAATGCAAGATCGTCTATTCTTGTGGCATAGTTTCCGATCTTTGAAAAGTTACCCAATTCAGTCTAGTATCATATTCTTGGGATGCCTGTGAACTAATTCTACATATTTTATGATGCTGTCAGTGCAGTGTGATTTCCACGGTGCGCCTGTGAACTAATTAAACATATTTTATGATGTTTGTCTCTTCTGGAGGGAGGTAGACTAAATAAACATTTCGAAAGCTTTGTTACCTGCATCAAAACAGTTCAAGAAATCTTGACCTTTTTGGCAGACCTTTCTGTCATAAGGCTTAAATTGGTCTTTTCCTCTGTGTCGAAAAATTCAGTCATCCTAATTATGCACCTCCAATCATCTATTGCTTGGCACCCAAAATCATCTTCATAAATTTCAATGACTTAAATCTTGGAAACTGGCTGACTCTGTTGTTGATTTGCCTGGTGCTGCTCGTAACATGAGCGCTGTTTTTGATTCTACTATATCTCTTTTTGACTGTGTAGATGGTATTTGTAAGTTAGTTTATATGCATATTCGTTACATAATATTATTATTCATCTTTTTCTCCCAAACAGCTTCTCCTACTTTATAGATCATCTTCTCCATGTGGCCGCTCAAATCTCTTTCTAAATGACCTGTGTGAGCAACTCAAGAAAATTCCAGATCCCTCTATTTCCCTCAAATTTGACTTTACATCCACGATATATTCACCGCAGATTCTCCTCTCCACAACCTAGGTGTGATTTTGACCAAGACCTTAGATTCTTCGATCACGTCACCAATCTTTCCCGCTTCTGCTTCACGCATATCCGCGACCTTCGCAGAATCGCCTTATGCTCGACTTCAAAATTGCATCTATAACGTATAATCGCTACATCTGTAGTTCACGCTAAATTAGACTACTGCGATGCTCTGTTCTAGTGTTCTTCAACATAGATATCACCCCAATAAACCGCCTCCAAGCTATTCAGAATGCTCTCGCCCGTGCTGTCACCAAAACCGCAAACACCACCACGTCACACCTGTACTAAAAGCACTCCACTGGCTTAAAATATCTGAATGAATATAAAGTCACATCACTCACCTACAACACACTTCAATCTTCCCAGGTCCTTTAATTAATCTTCGTCAGTCTGACCTAGCATACTTGAGGTTTTTTAATTCTTGTTTATGTACCCTCAAAGTCGATCAATCATCTTCTTTATGCAAGCGTGGGGTTTTTCAACTTTCTGACTTCGTTTTTCAAAACCCGCTAACATATCACTCGAATTCTGCATCGGAAAACCACTTGAACGTTGTCTTTAATCAACTTGGTGATACTTTTTGTGTTAGGCCTAAAGTATTTTGACCATATTAACGATCTTGCAGAAATAAAGTTCGCAGGTTCCTATAATGTGCATGTATTATTACTGCGATATTTTAGCTTGGCAATAGGTTCCATGTAATTGTAAGGGGTTTAAAAATACGCTCTGGGGCCGATGACTGTTACTCTACTCAGAAAGTGAAAAGACACTGTGATCATCTTTGACGTAATCTAAAGTAACATTACTGCCCGGTCTGTTTCTTCAGGGTTTCACAGTACTTACTAGCCAGCGTACTTCGTGTTGTGGGCCTCGCAGCGCCCTCAAGGCGGGCCCTCAAGGCGGGCCCTCAAGGCGGCGAAGCACGAAACCATCCGTGTACTGGCCAGCAGCAAGCTCATCACCGCTACACTTCTTATGCGCTAGAGGACGCCTTGATCACCAATGCGAAATACAAATGAAAAGTACCGCAAAATGAAGGCTGAGATCATGCGCAAGGGTGTAGGGGTGACTGCTACTATCATCGTTGACGAAGATCAAAATCGAGTTGATCAAAGAAGGCCGCGAGGAAGCACGGGCAGAGTTTATGGAGAATCTCGTCGCTTAACCGTCACTCGGAGCTGTTTTATGAAAAAACAACGATGCATGTCGAGTGTTGACGCGACCGCTCCACCAAAATATGAGCAAATTAAGAGATAATAATATTTCTCCAGGGTAAAGTCAAACCGGCATTTTTCTTTACTGTATGCACAGTGAATAATTAAACTCGTTAGACTGAAGCATTCTAGCATCGTGAAAATGAACAAGAACGCTATTAATCGCGAATGACAACTATTTGCCCTTCTTTACTCTGTTGCTCATCTCGGCAAGTTTAGGGACACTGTGATAATCACCTTGACAATGAGCTAAAGTAGCGTAACTGTGAGCGTGTGCTGGCTGGCGTTGCAAAGAGCCAATGGATTGGCAAACACTTTTGAAGTGGCCCATGGTTGTGCAATGAGGCAGATTCTGAAAACAACCTAGACTGACGCAACAATGAGATCATAAAACTGGTCGAATCCAGTTTGAGCTGGTTAAGTGTTGACTGATCAAGGGGATCAAAAGGAAGTGGCCCATGGTGCGTTCTATAGACATGGGTGAACTGCTATTTATGGGTTGTAATGTTTAGGTATCGTAATGTCGACGATTTGAGTGTTGTGTCAATGTTTATTTCTTGTTTTATTTAGCAAAAACTCAGAGACTGTGTCCTTTGCTGAGTTGCGCTACACTACCGATTTAGGAGTTGGCGGGGATCGAGACCCGATTGGTTCATAACTTTTAGAAAAAAAACAGTGACAAACCGTTTATCAATTCATAAACATCTTCTGTCTCAAATAATATCACAAAATGCAGACTGAAGCTTGCTGGTATCAACATCAGAAAGGTCAGTGTACCGCTGAATGATGGACTGATACATTATCACTGTTACTTCTGTAGAGGCGATTTTGAATTTTTAAATTCATCTTAGTTTGGCAATAATTACACTGATAAAAAAATGGCAAAATACACGAGTGACCCAAGCACACACATTACATCAACATAGCCTAATCCATAAACTTTCAAATTCTTCTTCTTTCATTTCAACACACAAGAAAACCACTTAGGCCTATGCAAATCAACTGCCCCTTTGCGCTAGCTCAACGCTAATCAACTCTCTCTATCTATTACCTGTAAAAAAGTCAAAAACTTCTCATATCAGCAACTTCTTTCGCGCACCACACGTGCGACTATATGTAGAGACACATGAGTATCTAATTAAACATGCAAGGTTTAACGCTAAAGACCTGTTCAGCCTAACGCATTATGCACACTAGGGTGTCCCAAAAATACACAGGCTTTTTAAAATGTTTAGGCATATATGTTGATGGCCAGTGTTGGGTATGAGTCAACTCAGATGAGTTTAAACTCACGAGTTAACTCACTTGCTGTGATTTATGAGTTTGAGTTAACTCATCTTAAAGAGTGTGAGTTATGAGTTTGAGTTAACTCATATTTTCTGTGAGTTTGAGTTATAACTCAATTATTTCAAACTCAACTCACTCGGCACATATTATGTTGAAACAAGCCGGTTTTTTAAATATCGGAACAGGCTGTCACACACCAACTTTTAAAAACTTCTGCTTAAAGCTAATACCAATCATGTTTGAGATGTGAAACATGTGGACTGTGGTGTTTACTTTGACTCAGTAATAATAACCTGATTTATCCATTATCCCATTAATAATAATAACAACAGATATACTAGTAATAATAAACTGATGATACCATTTCCTGGTAACTGTGTATTTGTACAACGTTCGATTAGAACGTGCTGGTATGAGGCAAGTGAGTTGATGAGTTAACTCATTTAACAACTGAGTTTGAGTTAACTCATTTCACTTAGGATGAGTTGAGTTTGAGTTTAAACTCATTTTGAGGTGCATGAGTTGAGTTTTGATTTAACTCATTTCTTGTGTGAGTTTACCCAACACTGTTGATGGCCAACCTCTAGAATGTTTCTAGAGGACTAGATATTAGATTGTACGAAATTACCGTTAATTAGATTAACATTTCGGCGTAGCTCAAGCGACTCTGAGTTAAGCCTTGTAGGCCTATAGCTGAATCATGCACGGATACTTACCATTGATTGAAATTTTATCCCAGAGTATCTCAGAAACTACTAGCAATGGAGAAGTGATTTGTGTATCTATGATAGGGTTTTCCGGTAGAAGAAGTCGAATAACCTATTTATAACACTGTAGGACAATAGGACGACCTTCATTTTCAAGGTCATTTTACATCTATTGCTAAATATGTATGTATGTACTGTATGTATGTATGTATGTATGTATGAGCACTTGTTATAGCGCCCCTTCAAGATTTCTACTCAGAGGCGCTCCCGACTACAGCGCGGACACTGAATCGGAGTTTCACGCCGAAGCGCATGAGCAATTGCGAGTGAAGGACTTGCCCAGGGTCCCTACGCTGCGGCTTGAGGTGGATTCGAACCCGCAACCCTCCGGCTGCAAGGCACCGAACATACTCCTACACCACCGCGCCCCACAATAATAATATTTCGTTATCAGTAAAGTATAAAGAGAAGGGGTAAATCCAAGATAGGCTCATTGGGGTCAAGAAAGAAAATCTAAGAGAGTTATAAACAACCTGGTATGACCATCGTATAACCTTCGACTTTGTAGCTCAAGGTCACTCGACCTATTATGACTAACCTATGGCCTCACGGTAACTACAAGTGGTGCAAAAATTCCTGGCGTCTATATGATATTTTTCAGTCTTGGATTGCAAAGAAGTATACTCAGCAGAATTATAACGAACATCATATGCTCAGTGCATGATTTTGTAGTTCCATTGACCTGCAATGTTTAACCTTTCCTTTTCCGGAACTACAAGTGCTGGAATGTTGTTTTTAATGTCTAATACTTTTTATGGGTTTAGGGGCCGCCAAATTTAAAAACTTGTACAATTAACATTATACCATCATTCGATTTCCTCATTCTTCAGATTCTCTTCAGCCTCTTTGATCTTTGGACCGGCGTGACCTCTTTATTCCGCAAACTAGGACCACCTTGGAGCAAACTAGATCATTTGCCACCATTGGGTATGCCCTGTGGAATTTCCTACCCTCCTCTTTACGTGTTTCAATTATTTCTGGATCTGTTCTTACATCTCTCTTCAAAACCTATTTCTTCTCTCTGGGTACTCGCACTGGGAGCACTACTGAACGGCCAATGTTGCGAGCGGCGCTATATAAGTTTCTAATTACATTACATTACATTTGAGGTTTAAGGTCACTTGACATCCGGCGTGTTTGCCCTTGGTTTCTCGAGAACTGCAGGCAATAGAATTGTGATTTCGGTTTTTCTTTAGCGAAGGCATTAAAGCACTTTCCTAAACATGAGATTTGTAATTATACGTTGTGATTCAGCGTAAAATAGTTACAGAAAACTGTCTACGACTTTCCAAGGTTATATGTTTTTACTTGATATTATAGATGATGGAATGTAATTACCGCAGAGTGGCAAGCAAGTGTTTTCAGGATTTCATGTTGCCAAAAATCTTATACTAGACACCAAATCACCTTTCTAAAACTTGTCGGTGGCTATGCATATACAAAAGGTCACTGGGAACGCCAGGTTGAGTGACGTCACGTGACCTGTCAAATATAATTACCACACAGTGTCAAAATGGTCTTTCAAATTCCTTGTAGTCGATAACCCTAGTCTGCAGACACCGGGATCTCCTTTCCAAGGCTTCTGGCTTTGGAGATAGGAGCGGTTATTTCAAAAGTCACGGCCACTGGCCAGTGACGTTTTGTCACGTGTTCTGGAAGAAGTAACTGCCAAGGGGTTTCAAGAAATATTTTATGTGAATCCCTCTTTTCGAAAACGATAACTTGATACCTATATAATCCTTTTAAGAACAATACTTTAAGAGAAACTATTGATTCAACGCAATGTCAACTGTGACGTCAAAGTTTGACGTCATGTCACTGGCGTCATGCAAGAGTAACCTTATGAAACAAAAGTTATGTTGTAGGCAAACATTTTCATGAAACTTTGCCAAAAGAATTTTAAATTTTTCTTCCCGTTAGAAAGCTATGCATTAAAAACCGATATATTGGAAAAATTCCACACAGGCTATTGCATGGGGGTAGGCCTATACTAATTTGAAACGGCTTTGAGCTACGTCTAAATCATGTTCAATTTTTCTGAAACTTTGTATTTTTTATCATTGTGGCCAAAAGAAACTTTTTAGAGGTTGGCCATTGAAATTTGAGAACTTTAGTTTTTTGGGTCACCCTAGTGGTTTTGAAACCTGGCTACGCTACTGTGACACATATAAGATGCTCGTTTAGTATCCAAAATAAATTGTGCGTCATGACTTGGAATGAGCTGGTGAAACACGATTCTTTTATGCCTAAATCCTCTAGAAACATTCTGATGTTGTTGAGAGGAGAGTTCAATAGCTCTACACCGTATTCATAAAAACAAAAACAAAAGTTGGTATCTTTTTCAAATTATGATAAGTGTTATTACGAGGAAATGGAGGGACGAATATAAAAGCAATCATGTAAATGTGCTCGTTTTTCTATTACGACCTTCTATGGCCTCGACCTTTGCTCATTTTTCAATTAATTGTTTGGGTGAGATCCTTCACCACCACCAATTGCCCTTTTGAATTGGCGCCTCACCATTTTAGGTCCCCGTGCACGGACCGTGCTAGCCCGACATTTAGATCTCTGAAATAAGCCAGCTTCGGGAAGCGAACCGCGATCCTCCGGCTCTCTAACAGAGGGGCGCATGAGACACAGCCTTTGCTCTAACCATGCATAAATTGCAGAACTGTAGGCGCTCAGCTTCGGGACTTGGAACTTGGGTCCATTCTCAATTTACACTTTCTATAACAATAAATGAACGAATAGTCCGATTTCCATTAACTTTTTCTGTTTTTTCTCGATGAGAGCCATATTGCGGGAAAATATTCATAGTAAATTCTTGATCATTCAAGGTCATTTCAATGTCAGAAAAAAATTAAATCTAGCAAAAATCTGAGAAAATGGCCAGATCTCAGCCAATAATTCTTCAAATCAGCTAATTGTTTATTGTGTTCTTTATAAGAGATACCTGGAAAAAGAAACAAGGCTATTAAATGTAAGGCGATCGAAGGTTATTTTAAGGTCAACAAGTTGAATTTCAGAGAAAATCAGAGGAAATAGCCATAGCTCACACAACTATTATTATATTATAATTATTCTTTTACCAGTGTGCTCGAACCGATAAAGGCTACCTTATCTAAGAACCATGGTAAAAAATCTACCAGATTCCAAATGCAAAAGGTCAAAATAATGGAAAAAAGGCCGTAACTCAGCCAAATATTGTTCTATTTGGGTAAGTCTTTCACCTATTTGCTCGGGCCGATAGTAGCTGAATTCGAGAAGGCATAGAACCAAAAGGTAAGGCTAACATAATCCAAGGTCAGTTTAAGGTCAAAGTTCAAAATCAATTGGTAAATGTTTTTGTATTTGGGTGATTCTTAGTTATGGCAGTTTCCCTTTACTTGGACCTTTTGTCCTTGAAATGACCTTGGGTTTACCCAAAGTCATTTGAAGGTCAAAAATTCAAAATTGATGCACAATGACCATTACACAGAATCACCCAAATAAAATGGCATTTGGCCGAGATGGCCATTTTCTTTTGAATTTGACCTTCGACCTTGAAATAACCTTGGATTATTTTAACCTTTAGGTATTATGTCTTCTCGAATGTAGCTGTTATCGGCACGAGCAAAGAGATAAAAGAATAATCAAAATGTAGCAATATTTGTCTGAGCTATGGCTATGTCCTCTGATTTTCCTCTCAAATTGACCTTTTTACCTTAATAAAACCTTAGATCGCCCTTACATTTAATAGCCTTGTTTCTTAGCTCAGATAGCCCTTATCAACAAGAGAAACACAAGAAAGAATTAGCCGATTTAAAGAATTATTGGCTGAGATCTGGCCATTTTTCTCTAATTTGTCCTTGAATTATCAAGAATTTAGTGTGAAATATTTCCCCCGATATAGCTCTCATCGAGACAACAGAACAAAAGAAAGTTCATGGAATTCGGATTATTCGTTCATTTTTTGTGATAGAAAGTGTAAATAATTTATTGAGAATGTATCCAAGTTCCAAGTCCCGAGGCTGAGGGCGTATCATCCTGCCATTTAAGGAGTCTATGGCTTTAACCAATGTAGTTAACTGGGTCACCATCATGTTTCGTATCCCATGATTAGGTTGCTCCTGGAGGAAAGGAAGTAGTTCTCTTGACGGAAAAATCGTCGCACATATGCCACTAGACTAAAAGGGTTTCGAAGTGCCACTTGGAAATCAATTGTTCCGCTGTGGCAAACCATGTATGACTAACAAAGTGAAGGATACAACTGGTTACTCTCATACTACGAAAGTTATGTTGACTACAGCCAACACCAGATCGTCTACAATTCGAAGGAACACTTAGTTTCATGACTGAGAACACAGACCTTCCTTTAAGGTTATAAGTCTATTTATTACCAATGATTTTGAAAGGTCAACACGGCGATAACATTTGTGCCGTAATGGCGAATTATTTTTAAGGATTCGGCTGACAGACAGGAACAATTAATTTGTTTATCCTATAATTGCATAAAAAAATCAAATGTAGCTTAATTAATGCTATCCACGAAGAACCTTGCATGGTTCTATGCAAATGACAACTTTAAATTAAAGTTTCTTGTAAAGAAAACATCATTGTCATTATTATCGCGGTAAAGTTTATATGAAGAGCTTATTGAATATATCCCAAGGTCCCGTTTTTTTTCTTCCCTCGTTGCCGTGTGTATTATCTCAATAAAGTTACACGTAGATAATTCATCTTAATGTTTTTTTGCTTTCAATTTTTAATTATTGCCACTGTAAATTTCATGATGCTAGTGATCACATATCGTTACACGAAAAAGACTGCAAACATAATTACTAGAGTTTCACGTTTAACCCTATCGCAGACGATTGTATTGTGATACTGGATAGTCATCGACAAGTGTTTAAGTAAGATGATAAAAGGCAATGTGGAAATGTTTTTACAAACTTACATGCCTGCGCACCTATGCAATATGTTTTGCCTCAAAGACAACATTTTACAATTTTCAAGACTCAAAACTTTGAAAAGCTCGTCACTACACCCAGCGACTTAGACAAGAGCTAGAGCATAACTATTGGTCAAGGCATTTGAACCTAGGTGAACATGATGAGCATCAAGGTAGCTGAAAAGGTACAAAAGTATGCATGCTTTGGATGTCGATGAGAGCGACAATGGTAATCCACGCTCCCAAACATTTACAGGTTCGGAGTAGTCAGCAACACCCAAAATGTAGTCATTGTGCTGATGGGTTTTAAATTTGCAGGAATAAAAAGACCTCACCTTGTATTCTTAAGCTACCTGGCTATTGCCAATTAGGATTCAATACCGCGTAAAGAGTGTTGTTTATGCAACTACTGCAAAGGCAAACAATGAGATAGCTTTTTTAAGCAGCGACGCATCAGATCCCACAGTCGTAAATAATGCAGACCTAGTACGGTAATCAAATATGACTACTAGGTGTTTACAATATTGGACGAAATTGCAATGTATTGTATTTAAACATTTTATAAAGCGCCTCTGGCACACATACAGATCAAGGCAGATACAAATGAAGTTTCGAAAACTGGTAACAAAGGAAGACGGTGTCCAAACAATTCGGCGCAAGACAATTCGGCGACAGACAGTTCGGCGCGGTCAATTCGGCGCAAGACAATTCGGCGCATGGACAATTTGGCGCAAGACAATTCGGCGCAGCTATTTCCGCACAAAACCATTTTGTATTGGCCCAACTGTAAATGTAATTTATATTTATTAGAGGCCTACTGTTATTTGAATTGACCTTTAGAAAGAAGTTGATATTAAAGCATAGTAGATTTGAAATGTAATTCAGCGTCTACAAGCTGTGGTGAATGATTACGAAAATCGTGATCTAGCGTCATTCTTACGCGGTTGTTGTCACAACATTGCCTTGTAGGCTTACACTTTTTAACTTTGTAGAGAATTATTAAATTCCAAGATTTTAAATGACTACTAGTTTTCTTGCATATCTAGGCTAACTTTTAATACACAATCATTGACCAGATTATACAGGGTGGGCCAGCATAAATGAACCAACTTTGCATGCATATAACTCCGCCACTTTTTGTATGTTATTTATACTTAAAGCGTGAAATAAAAGATATTTCACCCTAGTATTAAGAATCACACACATTTGTTATTGTAGCTTTAGCCTACATTGCTGGTGATACAACTGTAACTTTCTACTCGTCGTTGAAAAGACGCAAACGTTTGATAATTATAAGGACATTGTCACAACGGTGCCGGCCCTCTATTCTCGGGGGTCCGCTATTCCGGGGGTCTGCCTGACTTTGCCATTCTCCATTTACAATGATGAGTAATGCACGCGTCGTGAGGTGCGGTTAGAGTCGCGGTTAGCGTTAGTGTCGTCATTAGAAAACATCGGACCTTTCGTGCAGCATGCCAGCCAAAATGATTAAAAACACATTCGGAAATTCATCCAAAGCAGCCGGTAATTCGTGCAGCTGATCTTGCGATAAATGTCCATATTTTGTATTTTGTGAGTCACTACAGGCCGGTTTAACATTATCATTGTTATTAACATCATCTGCACAGTTGGTAAACGTCTCCTGATTTGTTAGGACCCATTGAAACTCTGGATGAAAGCCACTCCGCGCTCGGCTGCATCATTGACAACTTTCAGACTTCTCACTCTCTGTTGGGCAACAATGTAGTCGTTGTCACTGTCCCATGTATCTGGATTGTAGGCTAGGAAATGTGGTGGTCTATTCAATGCTGTAAAAAGTTGCCTGGTATGTTGCGACACAAAGTCAGACAGCTGCTTCTGATGTAGCGTTGTAGTGAAGGCAATGCGTCCAGGTTGATCTGCTGTTTTGACGTCTAGTGCTGCAGCCATGGCAGACTTCATCTCTGTAGAAGCGTCAGAGTCAAAGAAGGCAAGACCGACCAGCAACTGTATCGTGTGTCTTCCTATGTCTAACTCACAGAGTAACTGAAGATTATTCCTTGGAGCAGACGAAGCACATAGGCCTACACATGTAGTCCAGGGCTTCAGATAGCGACCGAGAGCTGACAGTTCACGTGCAGTCATCCGGAATTAGGAGCGAAAAAGGAAAATCTTCAAACTGTGTATCAGCTTCTCCATCCAACTAGCTCGGTGATAGGGTCTAGGTGACTGAATGTGTACGCTCGCACTGCCTGACTCGGACTCTGCTCTGAGAAACAGAAGCGACAATTGCAGAAGCTCTCGGTAATCGTCCCTTGGCTGAAACTTTGTAAGTTGCTGCTCAAAAGAACTGTTTGAGGTCACCCTGAGCTGGATTTAGAGCCGATGCGATGGAATCTACCTGCAATCCACTTTCACACTGCGATCGGTCAATCGAGTCTCAATACTTGCCAATTCTCTGGAACAACTTGATGTTTGGTACACTAGATGGTCCCACCAACATATCAAACACCTTGGCTACCATTAGTTCCATCAAGTGATGCCTGCAAGCTAAGCTGACGAGATCCTTGCCCAGGTTTTCTTCCCAAAATACTCCTGTGTTACTGACTGTTTTATCAAACAACATGAACTTAATACGATCAGCAAGGTTCCATTCCTGAATAAGATTAGATACGACCGTCGCTTCTGCCTGTCCAATTCCATCTGGCAATTTTTGCACTCCCAGCTGCTTCATTTTTTCATCTTCAGACACTAGAACTGCAAGGCGATCAACTAATTCCTTTGACATTAAAGCAGGCAACATCTTTCCGTCCCAGTGCACTGTTAATGGACAGTTTGGATAAAAGGATGTCTGAATCTCTTTGGCTGCTATGTCACGGTGCTTGTGGCTGATTGACTCCTTGGTAATAGCTAGGCTTGAAGGACTATGACACAGTTATTCTGCTGTCACGGGGGCAACATTAAAATTGCAACAATACTTTGTTACTCACTCAGGAATTCATTTACTCTGGTGAAGAAAAAATAGAATAAAAAACATTTATCGCGACAAACGTGCATAATATTAAAAATATGAGCACATTGAGCTACCAGTAAATATTAATATCTCGATTTAGCTTAGCACAGTTACTATGCATCATAAAGAGAACATATTGAGGGGGTTGGACCTGGAATATGATGAAGTATATTTTTACATTATATTGAGTGGCACTCTACTCAGGATCTGATCGGGCGCTCAGGAGCGTTGTGCAAACGGGGAAACCGCTCTTCACACACAACTATTTTGATGACAGATTGTGATGAAACTTGTTCCGCCGGGAGCACTTAGTAGACACTGACACTTTATCCCCCAAATCCTTAACTTATATAAAAATATTTATTAGTTCATTAATCAATTCAAGCAACTTTTAATACTTTATAATTCTCATATCTCATGTTAGCATTTCTGCATTTTTTAGACTGTTCTTCTCAATAAAACGAATAATATGTACTTAAGCCTATCCAAAGGCTAGAAGACCAATACTGAAACACATACAACTGTCAGCAAGAGCAGCTTTTCGGAACTTACTTACCAAGCTCCTAAGGGCCATTATCTAAGAGCCAAATAACCCCTCAAAAATGGCGAGATCGGCTGCAATTCGCGGCGATAATTTTGTCCAAGCACAAGAGAGGTCAAAACTTGAACATCGTAACCTAGCATAGTGGAATGGTTTTCTGTGATGCAGCTAAAGAAATTGCGTCATCAATCACGAACTGGAAAGAGTGGCAAGGTGCACAATAGGAAAGATATCTTGCCCACCATAATGCCCAGCCGTGTCTAGCAGGTCTGAAGATGAGGACATAAAAGTCGTTTGTTATGCTCTGACGATGTTCCGGTTGAAGATTCACCTAGAGTGATGAAAGAATTGCAGAAGAAGCACCCAAACGCTTACGACGACAGAACACTACCTTGCCCTCAGGAAGATAGGTTTAAAGCAATACATGTTTCTGGAGAGATGGTGTATAATGATACAGTTTCCTTTCCAGTAGCATCTAGTGGAGGACCACACCTAAAAGACATTTTAAATGCAGCAGACACGTATCCTGGTTTACAGCTGAAACGCAATAATTTAGATTGCAAATAAGAATTGGACCTTCACCGAGTTTGAACATGCACCTGCTGAAGACCTTGAGGGGAGCACCGCCACTGCCAGACAGAGCTGTTGACGAATCGATTCAGAACGAGATTAAAGATCTGGAGAAGGACATCGGAAGGCTTCAGAAGCTTCACCTACACGACTCAATTACTCTGCTCGTTAAACGAAGGACTTCCACATGATTTCGACGAAGAATTGAAAGCAGTCTTGTGTAGTATTTTCAATACTCGTGTGAGGGAAGATCAATAGATCCAGGCATCGTTGCTTGTTAGAAACGGAGGTATTGGCATTCAGTGTGCAGATGTGCTGGCAAATTCCGCTTTTTTTGTCATCAGCCGCTGGTATGCGAGACATTCAAGACCGACTGCTACACGAAGTCGCTGTAACGTTCACGGATTCATTGGCAGAGGAAGCTTATAGCTTCTAGAACGCGTTGTTCGAGATTGAATGCACATCCTACCATCGAGGAAAGGAATCTTATACTAGACTCTTTGCCTGTATTCTGCACAATCCTTGTCATGTATTGCATAAATTGTTGCCGCCGATCAAGCAATCGCGCTACCCCCTGCGACCACGGTCCCATAACCGTGAGCTTCCCATGTTTGACAACCTGTCTCAGAAATGCTTCCTTGCCCGGATGCTATACAAATAAACTATGTTTTCCCTAGATCTGGCTATTTAAGCCCTTCATTTTCCCCTATGACTAGCTCTAGCTCTTCTTCCTCTGTACAATAAAGCCTCTCATTCAATTCTATGGTTGTATATATAAATTTTTGTTTATTTGTTTGAATGTATTAATCTTGCTATGTACAGTGCTGTGCGTTTGCTAGTGCTTCTCAATAAAGGAAATACTTACTTACTTACTTAAATAGTATGGGACAACATAATGATTATGCAAGATCTTCAAGGCCTTCCAAAAAAGAGCTTGTTAATCTGCAGCTAAGCCCGATTGCTGGCCGTGCAATCACCACATTCAGGCCACTGTCTTTATGCACATGCACTATCTATCACAACGGTAGAATAACGGATGCCAGAAGAGGTGCTAAGAATAGCACCCGGCAGGCCGGCATCCGCTCCGGACTGGGTTATGTGAGCCATGTAAATGCAAATGCAGTGTGATATTAGAACCCAGTGGCGATCTCTGAATTTCGTGTGTCAAAGGATCTGAGCGGCAACAACGGCATGGCATGGTCAATGATTTGTCGGCTTGTCGGGTTTTCATTAGAGCCAAAATACTGGCCATCAAAATAATATCCCAATGGCCGGTCCAAATTTTGACGGCAAAAGACCTGATATATAGAGTCGCCGTTATATCCTGGACCAGGAGTCGTTGCTTGAAGTGGAAAGTCACGATGCCGGATACATTCGCAGTATCATGCGAGCATTTAACATCACAAAACGCTGGTACGGCAGCAGAAAAGGCATACAAATGATTATGCTGGTATCTCGCAATCACACCCTTTTGTCCAGCTGCAATCGAAACCGCAAGAAGATGGCACACGAAGTCACTGTACTTTGTCCAAGAACTGGGAAACAATTTTAGCAGTGACAGAAGACCTGCCCGATACCATCCATCTGCTTCAGGGCCTATCACGGATTCAGGGATCCGGAGTAGGCCCATCTGATTTCATCGTCAATGCCTCTGACCTCCACCCTATCCAAGAGCGGAATAAGATTGAAAAGTTCGCAGACGACACTTATCTTATCGTCGCCCGCTCGATGAGGGTCACGATCAGTGAGGAACTCGAGACAATAAAAGAATGGGCTACAGCTAACAATCTCTGGCTGAATAAATCCAAAGAGATGCTGGTTGCCCGAAGATTAGAAACATCAATCTTGCCACCCCCGATCCAGGGCATAGAGCGAGTAACCGAGATGAAGATCCTCGGCGTCATCCTTCGAGGCGATCTCCGGGCCACTTCGCACGTTGAGCGAGTCTTGGGATCGTGCACTGGATCCCTTCAAGCACTTAGGGTGCTGAGAGCCCATGGTCTATCTCCCGAGGCGCTGTCCACCGTTGCCAGGGCCACGACAGTCTCCCGCTTCCTCTACGCATCGCCCGCATGGTGGGGATTAATATCGGCAGAAGATCGCTCGAAACTCGAACGCTTTCAGAGGAAAATGCAACGGATGCAGTTCCTCTCATCCGACATAGTGAGAGAGAACTCTCATCCACCGACATCCGCCACTCACGGTGATGGCGGAGGCCGCTGACGCGCGTTTGTTGAGAGCGGTAACAGTAAATGACGCGCACGTCTTGCGGAGACTCTTTCCGCCCACTGCTCAGCGCCATTACAACATGCGCCCCAGGTCTCACCCCTTCCAACTTCCCATAAAAGACAACAGAAATTTCATACCTAGAATTCTTTATAAATTACGGTAGCATATACACATACTCTAGTTTAGGCTTTTCAATGAACGGCAAAGAACCTTCAGCAACTGTACCCCATAAAATTATTATTAGATTTGTCTGACTTTCTATTATGTAACTCACTGCGGTTTGTCAGTCTGTTTTATTAAACGAAGATATATATAAAATATACCAAACTAATATATATATATATATATATATATATATATATATATATATATATATATATATATATATATATATAAAATTATATATATACACTGTGTCCGGAAAAAAGGGACCCCTTATGGTAATACGAAAAAAGACTAGTAAATGTTCATCGATTTTTAAAATTCCAAGACAATTTTAATCCTGACATAATTATCAACAAAACTGTAATTTATGAACGGCCCAGTTAAAAAATTACGTCATAATGACGTCTTGAAATACCAAATTGTAAAAACAGCACGGTTAGAAAATGCTGCTATTGGCCAATGGCGCGCTCGTCTTGAAGCTTGTGTTGAGGCCGAAGGCGGACACTTTGAGCACGCCTTGTAGTCTAATATTATTCAGATATAAAAATTAAATTAAACTAAACTTTATAATTGATAAATGACAGTTTAAAATAATATTGAAACTTTTAGATGATTTTTGTGCCGTCCTTGACGCTTGAATTTTGATGAAAATGACGTCATTATGACGTCAATCAATCAAGTTGTTTTATTGCAACCAAAACAAAACATTACAATTATGCCAGAGAATGTAAATTAACAAAAATTAATTGGCGACAAAGGGAGGCCCAAAAGGGATGGAGATCCCGCTAAGGAGGGTCACCCAGATAGCAAATTACAAACAAAAAATTCCAAGTTAGCCAAAAAACAGAAACTGAACCAGAAGGTGACTAGAGACAACAAGAGTTGAATTATCCAGAAACAAGTGATAACACGATCTTAACTATAAACTTAACTAAATCCTTAAATAAACGCGGTAATATGCACTTCTAGTGATGGTATAGCCGTTTAAATTGAGGAAAGAAGAAATGCACGTAACCTTTTTTTGAAAACCTGCAGAGTATTAGAGGAACGGATTTCTATTGGTAAAGCGTTCCATACTATAGTGCCGTATGATTTAATAGTAAACCGTCGAGTGTTTGAATGAGCTTTGACAGGACGATATGCTGCTAAATTCCTAGTGAAGTGCGTGTGAATGTCGGAGGCATGTGGGAGGAAATCCTTAAATGCAGGTGGGAGGAGGCCATGCTCAAGGCGAAAAAAGAATTCACCAATTTGAAGATCTTTTATCTGGTGTATTTTCAAGAGTTTGAGCTCGCTAAAGGATGGGCCAGTGTGCTCCCATTTTCGAATACCCGCAATTATACGAACAGCCCTCTTCTGTAACAGAACTAGTTTATGCAGCCTTGATTCGTAAGTCGATGCCCAAATCAAGTTGCAGTAAATGAGGTAGGGGTAGATGAGGGTATAGTATAAGTTTATTCTAATTTCCTTTGGTAGTTTATATGCGATACGGGTTAGAATACCTACATTCTTTGCGATTTTGACTGCAATTTGATTAATATGCACCTTCCAGGTCATGTGCTGATCTATATGTACACCTAAAAACTTCGTTGACTCAACTTGAGTGATAGGAGTACCATTAATAAACAAAGATAAATCACCGCTGGGGTTAATTTTCCTGTGGGATTTAAATAAAATAAAGTTAGTTTTATCTAAATTAAGCGTGAGTTTATTTGCTTGGAACCAAGCAGCTATACTAGAAAGCTCAAGATTAACAGTTTGAATCAGCGTCTGCCAGGAACCATTGGAATAAAAAACGTTGGTATCGTCAGCAAATAATATGAAAAACAAAGTTGGGGAGACACTGGCCAAGTCGTTAATATAGAGCAGGAATAGGAGTGGCCCAAGATTGGAGCCTTGCGGAACTCCATATCTGATCAATCCCAGCTCGGAGAGGGTACCATTACAGAGGACTCTCTGTGCACGGTTCTCAAAGTAGCTGGCGAACCATTTAAGCTGTGTCCCCCTAATCCCATAGTTTTCTAGTTTTTTTAGCAGGATATTATGATTGACCGTATCAAACGCTTTAGCGAGATCGAAAAACACCCCTACTGAGTATTCATTATTTTCGATGGCGTTAGAAATCATGTCCTGCATATTCAGCAAGGCCATGTAGGGGGAGTGACCTGGTTGGAATCCATGCTGAGATTGGTAGATAATATTCGAGTTTTTTACAAAGCCATAAAGGCGGTTGTACATGAGCTTTTCATAAAACTTAGAAAAGTAAGGGAGGACAGAAATAGGTCTATAATTGGTTACATTATCCTTTTCGCCTTTTTTAAGTATTGGCACTACTTTAGCTATTTTTATGGCTTGTGGAACAATTCCAGTAGTAAAAGAACAATTTATTATTTCCGCCAGGGGTTTAGCAACCAGGTGGAGATTGGGTGACGCTATACAAGGGTCGATGTCATCAATCCCTTTGCTATGTGTCAAACGTATATTACGACTAATATCCATTATTTCCTCTGGGGATACCGATAAGAGGCCCATAGAATTCTGCAGAGGGGCCTGTAGATAGCTGGAGTATGGAAGAGGTGGATCTGATATTTTTTCTGCCAGCGATTGAGCAATGTTAGTGAAGTAACTATTAAAGCCATTTGCCATTTCTTGCGCATCCTTCACGTTCTTCCCATTAATATTTAGTGACTCAATTTGCGCCTCTCTATTCTCCAATTGCATTATTGAGCGAATGAGCTTCCAAGTTCTTCTTAGATCGTCTTTATATTTGCAGAACTCGGCTGCATAATAACTTTTCTCAGCTTTGATTCTAATAGTCTTAAATTTATTCCTGTATTCAGTAAACTTATTTTTATTAACAATATTGGGATTTTTTAGGTATTTTAAGTGCAAGGAAGCTTTCTTTTTGCTGGACTTAAGAAGCCCCGCAGTCATCCAAGGTTGTTTAAACTTGGGGACGTTACTGTTACATGTTTTCGAAGCTAACGGGAACGCCTTATAATATGCATTTTTATATATATTCAAGAACAGTTCATACGCCCCATTAGCGTCTCCTTTTTGGCTGGTCGTCATGACAGGGTCCCAATCACTATCAGCGAGTAGAGTTTTAAATTGCTCTAATCTTTCCTCATTGACCACGCGATGGTCATAAGAATTCAGGGTCCTTTTCTTGCTATTATTAAAGGCGAAACATGCAAGTACCGGTAGGTGGTCAGATAAGTCAGATATAATGATGGTCGATTCGATCAACTTAGGCCATGCATTAGTGAATATATTATCTATTAACGTAGATGAGTCCGGAGTGATTCGAGTAGGTCTCGTGATGGCTGGAATAAGCTGATGGGATGTCAAGCAGTTGTAAAATATGTTAGTTTCTTTATGTTCATTCATTTTCAATAGGTCAACATTAAAATCCCCCAGAAGCATCATATTTTGGGTTCCCCTAGTTATGCTGGAGAGTAAATCGTCTATCTCAATGTTGAACTCAGTTAAGTTCTGCCCCGGAGGTCTGTATAAAACTCCCACCACACACGTAGTGTTAGATAAGCAAGTTTTAACGAACAATCCCTCATAGGTTTTATGCAATCTCTTTACATCATATAGTTGATATTTAATTGAATCCCTGATGAACATTCCTACCCCTCCTCCTCGGCACTCTCCTCTTGACTTATGTAAAAATGTAAAGCCAGGTATATTAATAGTATCCTCCAATCCCGGTTCCAACCAAGTCTCCGAGAGAGCTAGAATAGTGACAGGTAATAAACTAAGAATATCACGGATCTCACCTAATTTATGTATCATACTTCTACAATTTATGTGCATCATCGAAAAATTTGACCCAATGAGTTCGAATTTATTCTCCCAGGAGTTCAATGTGGAATAAGGGCTGTTCCAAGCAATATTAGAAAAGTAGTTTAGATCAGGGTCGGTATCTGTATTATTAAGTAGGATAGTGGTTGCCAGATTCCATCCGGGAATACTTCAATTTCAAGAGGATCTTAGTACCTTTCGGAACAGTTCTGCTATATATTTTGCTTTTCATTCATTCATTCATTCATTCAGAGCATTTATATAGCGCCTCTTCAAGAAGCTACTCAGAAGCGCTCCCGGCCCACCCACGACTAAAGAAAAAAAGACTTGAGTGACTTGTAGAACCCTGCCGGTTGGCTCACAAGTAAAGAGCGGAGCTTAAGCGGGAGGTCATTCCAGGTGGAAGGTCCCACAACCGAAAAAGCACGGCGCTGCTTAATAGCCAAGCGTGCCCGTGGAACTAGGAGCTCACCCCTCGTCGTAGAACGAAGTGCCCGACGCGCTGCAACGTCGGACACTGGGCGGCAAAGATCACGCAAGTAAGATGGAGCACAGCCAAGAACGCAGCGAGAAACTACAGCAGCAGTGCGGTATGAGATCCGCTGAGAGATAGGCAGCCAGTGCAACACATCACGTATGTATGCAGAGACAGGAGAGAACTTAGGTAGTCGTCCAATGAGACGAGCAGCCGAGCGTAGAACTCGATCTAGTCGCCCCAGAACCCCAAGAGGAAGGCCAGCAAGTAGGGAGCAACAGTTGTCAATTCGACTGGTAACAAAGGCGTGAACAAGGACCACGACCGCATCATGAGAGAGAGAGAGAGAGAGAGAGAGAGAGACCACGAGAGAGAGATCAGAGAGAGAGAGAGAGAGAGACCACTCGAAGCTGACGAAGCTGATAATAACAACTCCGTGCAACCAGGTTCACATGTTGAGACAAAGTAAGCTCAGAGTCAAGAGTAAGTCCCAGATCACGAACTGTGACGGAAAAGGTTATGTGAGGAAAGAGCAAGGTAAGTTGGGAAAAGTCGATACCCTGAAGTTGCCTACGGCCACCCAACCAAATAAGTTGTGTTTTAGAGGGATTTAAGAGTAGCCGATTGGAGGCCATCCAAGAAGAGAGGACATCCATAGTCATAGTCAGACACATCTGGCTTACAGTAGCCACCGCATCCGCCGAATGGGTGTGGATGTAGGCTTGCACATCATCGGCAAATAGTTCGTGCAGAAGCCTCCGAGAGAAGCCAGCAAGGGGCAGACATCAGCAGTATAAAAAAGTATAGCAATGGGTCCAGGACAGAACCCTGGGGCACCCCAAAAGGAGCAGGGACCCAAAGATACCTGGACGAACCAAGGACTACACAGTTTGAGCGGTCAGTTAAGAAAGATGTAAGCTAATCCAGCGTTTTGCTACCCGACCCGTACCCGTACCCATACCCGCAATCCAGAAACGTTACCCGTACCCGTACCCGACCTACTCAAAATTATTACCCGAACCGACCCGTACCCGCGGGTATACCCGTACCCGTACCGTACCCGCCAATTATTATTAGTTCGCCTTCCCATAGTTTCAGGCTCTACATGGCCAATAGGCTCAATAGTTATCATGTAGTCGTAATAATAATAGGCTGAGGTGGTGGTGACAATGCTGAATTGCTGATGCTGATGCTAATGATGATAATGATGATGATAATGATAATAATAATAATAATAATAATAATAATAATAATAATAATAATAATAATAATAATAATACTAATAATAATACTACTACTACTACTACTACTACTACTACTACTACTACTACTACTACTAATAATAATAATAATAATAATAATAATAATAATAATAATAATAATAATAAACAATACAACGCTATAACGCAATCGCGTTCCGAGGCACTTTCGCCAACCAGGACACCGACGAGTAGGGTCATCTCCAGACAAATTACATCATATAGTAATCTCTAAGTCCCAGAGGGATCCTGTATACCTCGGGGCATAAAAAAAAAAAAAATAATAATAATAATAATAATAATAAAACCCCTCCATGGATGAGGGGTAGCCGTTCCAGAATACAACACTTTTATAATTTCTAAGACCCTGGGGAATGAAGTACCTCAGGTCAAAAACACAAAATAATAATAATGATAAGTAGAGTAGTAGTAGTAGTAGTAGTAGTAGTAGTAGTAGTAGTAGTAGTAGTAGTAGTAGTAGTAGTAGTAGTAGTAGTAGTAGTAGTAGTAGTAGTAGTAGTAGTAGTAGTAGTAGTAGTAGTAGTAGTAGTAGTAGTAGTAGTAGTAGTAGTAGTAGTAGTAGTAGTAGTAGTAGTAGTAGTAGTAGTAGTAGTAGTAGTAGTAGTAGTAGTAGTAGTAGTAGTAGTAGTAGTAGTAGTAGTAGTAGTAGTAGTAGTAGTGGTAGTGGTAGTAGTAGTGGTAGTAGTAGTAGTAGTAGTAGTGGTAGTAGTAGTAGTAGTAGTAGTAGTAGTAGTAGTAGTAGTAGTAGTAGTAGTAGTAGTAGTAGTAGTAGTAGTAGTAGTAGTAGTAGTAGTAGTAGTAGTAGTAGTAGTAGTAGTAGTAGTAGTAGTAGTAGTAGTAGTGGAAGTAAGGCATTTTGTAACAGTAATTTGAACATCTATCAATGAATGTCAAGTTCACTGAGGTACACGGACATAGATCAGCACAAGCATGTGGTACTTACACAGAATACCGCACGTTACAGTAAGTCTTTGAAGATTCAAGACTTAGTATTACATGTAACCCCAAAATTTCCAGTATTTTACGGATAAAACCGGGTAACCCGTAGCAATGGGGCGATAGTTTGCTGGATGCCTACTTTGATCCAGACCATCCGCGCTTCAAAACTGGTAGGAGAACGGAGCGTTTCTGTGAGACGGGTAAGCACGCCTCACGGATCGAACAGTTGCACAGAATAGTGAGGAAGGGAAGGAGGTCGTCTATAAGTTCCTGAACAAGAAATGTTGGTGCAGGATCCAGCTCGCACGTCTTGGCGGCAGAGGAGAGGATGAGTCGACGCAGCTCCTCGCTCGAAATCTCCTGGAGTGCAGAAAGCCGATGCTCCGTGGTAGAAAACGTAGGTGGAGAAGAGTCGGCGGTGGAACTCCGAATAGACGAAATCTTGGCAGAGAATCGCTCCAGAGAACGGCGGAGGAGACTCCGACTGTCGACCACCCCTCTTGATTTTAGCACACTTGTTTACTTGGACAGATTTAAGAGGTGGTGATCTCTCCTAGTTTTCTATGTAAAATATTTTGTCAAAAAATGACCAGCAACATTTGGGGCACTCCCTCTTGTAGAGGACTGACACGGCGTGAAGAAGGAAGATACACCTTGACTCATCCTAACTGAAAGATAAACAGAATAACCATCAAGGTTAACATACCATTAATACAATACGCCTTATCTTTGCTATCTGGTCAGTTCTCCCTTATTCAGCTTAAAGTACCGTATTTAAATGTACACAAACAATCAAGCAAGCAAAGACAACGAGGATGTAGGCATATTTATGTGTGGAGACTAGATATTGTCGCATGTTGTCATTCGTGATAACCCATTAGCCTGTACAAGTGTACATTTGGTTAAAGGTCCCTATCTTATATAGAGACTATCGCGAGTTCGCTAAAGAAAATGCCCCCCCAAAAAAAAAAAAAAAAAAACCCAATTTCTAAAATTAAACTCTGTTTGCACGAATGTGTAGGCCTACATTTTTTAAATTAATTACATTGACTTACTTAATAACATCTATTAATGTTCAAAATGCAGAACCTAACAATACTTTTTCTAAAGTATCACCAAAGCAACTATCAAACAATCCTCAAAAGCAACTCTTATAAAACGGAACACAGTCATCCGTTGGCTGTAGAAGAACCTTAGCATTTGTCTCCTTCACCAGTGAAATACCCTCTTTCTGAGACCTCATCTCCACGCGACTCTCTGATTCCGATTTGTATGTTTCAACATCAGACACACCGTCAACAAAGGGCTAAGTGTACAACATAATCAACGTTTTAATAATACCTCTACGCCATAATTATTATAATATCACACTATGTATCATCCAATGCCCAAAATATTCTATCTTAGACATGAACATTAACTTTCAAGTGTACCCGTGGTAAGCTTAAAAACAACAAGAGTAGGAAAAAGGAGTCAGCACGGCATTTGTCAAACTTCACTATCTCTGCACAAGAGTACTTTAAACATGTTCGCATAATTTCGTTGTTTATTATCACTTTCACACTATAAAAACGAATGGTGGAAAAGTACTGTAGGCTATGCAAGTCTACTACTGGCGCGTAATCAAACTACTCCTGCATGGTAATGGATCCACTGTTATGCCAGATACCTTCTTTATTGATGACATGGAAAGTAAAGATAAAAACCTTATAGCCAATAAATTCAACGAATTTTTCACAGAGATTGGACCTAAACTAGCTGCGAAAATAACCCCAACTGACGCTTTGTTCTCTGATTTCCTAAAAACTCCTATGGTATCCTCCATAGGCATTGGGTTAACATCTCCATCTGAGATAATAACGATAGCCAAGGAGCTCAATACGACCCACAGTATGGGACTGGACGGAATTGACCCCAAAATTGCCAAGGCCTCAATAGAAGCCATCTCGCTTCCTCTAGCAGAGATAATAAACTGCTCTATTGCCTCAGGTGTAGTTCCAGAAAACCTAAAAATCGCTAAAATAATTCCAATCTTTAAAAACGGCGACAAGAAAATATTAGGCAATTATAGACCAATATCGGTGCTCCCATATTTCTCTAAATTTTTTGAAAAAATTATGCACGGAAGAATAATGGCATATGTGTCTGCAAAGGACATTCTATACAAAGGCCAGTATGGTTTTCGAAAAGGCTACTCTACCTACATGGCTGTCATGGAAATGTATGACAAGATCTCTGAGGCTAGAGACAGTAATTATTTCTCCATAGGTGTCTTTTTCGACTTATCGAAAGCATTCGACACAGTGAATCATGAAATTTTAATTAAAAAACTGGAGAACTACGGCATAAGGGGTATATGTCTAGATTGGATTAGAGACTATCTAAGGGGCAGAAGGCAATGCGTCGCATACAATGGTCAGATTTCACACATGCTAGACATTAAATGTGGCGTCCCTCAGGGATCTATATTAGGCCCGTTGCTATTTTTGATATATGTTAATGATATTGCGAACGCTTCACCATTACTCTGGTTCATTATGTTTGCTGATGACACTAATGTGTTCATGTCCGACAGCTCTTTAGTTGAACTAGTCAATAAGTTAAACACTGAATTGGTGAAGGTGGGTGATTGGTTTAAAGCGAACAAGCTATCCTTAAACCTTGAAAAAACTAACTACATCCTCTTCTGCTCGAAGAGAAAAATAGCTCCCAATTACGACGATAAAATTACTATAGATATTGATAAGCAATGTATAAATAGAGTGGCCTCAGTTAAATTTTTAGGGGTCCACATAGATGAACTCTTATCCTGGAAAGACCATATAACCAACATTTCAACAAAGGTGGCTAAAAACATTGGCATTATTTCCCGTATCCGGCATCTCCTGCCGCGATACATACTTGTACAATTATACTATTCACTAATACACCCTTACCTCTCATATTGTAATCTTATATGGGCATCCACTTATCGAACTCGGTTAGCTTGCCTGTCAACACTCCAGAAACGGGCTATAAGAATCTTGTGTAATGCACCTTTTAGAGCACATACCAAAAGCCTATTTCTGAATCTGGGAATATTGCCATTTGAAAGCATTAACAAATTGCAAGTGGGGCTATTTATGTACAAATGCCACATGAATTTAATACCTGAAAGCTTTAACCGATGGTTCTGTAAAAATTCTGAAATTCATGACCATCATACACGTTCTTCTAAAAAGTATCATCAGTGCAGTATGCGTACTAAAATTAGGCAGCATAGCATTAGAATCTATGGGCCAGTACTTTGGAATTCCTTGCCAAATGAACTCACTCGCATCCCAACGCTGTATCTGTTTAAACATAATCTAAAGGCGTATTATATGGCTCAATTGAACTAGATAACCTGTGGTATTATTCATGTCAAATTGTGTTTTATTGTAAGGAATTGTGTGCTTGGTGCACTGATCTCGTCGGCAGAAACAGACTGCGTCTTTATGTTTACCATGTTGTTTTAATTGTTAATTGTGTTCATACTTGTTTCAATGGAAATAAAAAAGACATTAACCTGTGTACTACGACCAATTGTAAAGCATGTTTGAGTAATGCCTGCTAGTAATAGGGCGACCCTGTTAGCGGAACCTGTTGTTCCTTTGGGTCTTCCCATTGTCACTGGATTGTCATGCCTGTCTAATTGCTGAATGTGAATTGTTTGGTGAACAATAAAGTATTCATTGATTGACTGACTGATTGATTCAAGGCCAATATCTAGCCTTTAATAAGCTCTTAAACATTTAGGCCCTATATCTACATTTTACGGACATAATCAGAAACAGCATAGGCCCTTATATTCATAACAGTAGTTGCAACGATGTCCTCTTCCACACAATTAATCGTACCTTAAAATAATATACATTATACTGTAGATAAGATATTGTTATGTACACTGTGTATTAGGGTGTTCCCATCCCTAATGGAGAATTTTCATGTATATTTTGTCTAATCCTCCAACCAACCATTTGGTGATGGCTTATATTGAGACTCTATAGCCAAAATATTTTGAAGATTGAACAATATTTAGAACTTGCACAAACCAGTTGAAATTCTGTAAAAGTGCATTTTTTCGTTTTTAACCATTTATTTTTAAATTATGCATTGACATTTTTTTCAAATCAGCAAATGTTTCAAGACCACATGGATGATTAGTTTAACAGTGCTCCCTATAAAAATTGAGAAAGAGCATTTATTTTTGGAGGCACAGCGAGAAAATCGTCGGAGAGGAACGATAGCCCGCAGTAGATAGAAACCACACTCAAGAAAAAAAATGCGTTTTGAGACTTTAAACAACTGCAGCAAATCATTCAGTGGAGACAAAACACGCAGAACTTTGTGACATCATCACTACCACCAGAGCTGATATTCAGAAAGGTGATGATTATTAAGATGGATTGTTGTCGAACAGCAGCAGTATTACCTTGTCACCTAATCCTGAGGAAGATCCGTGAACTTCAAAGCCAAGAGTTATAGACACAGTGAATGTAATCACTCCTGAAGTGGATGCAGTACTAGATCGTATAAAAGGAAGGGGAAAGAAGGCTGCTCAAATATTTCTGCAATGGTTTCATCAGGACAGATCCAGGATGATCCGAGTTCCAACATTTAACACGCCACTCCACGTCCAACAGATCATGCTGGAGACGATGATTTGCATCTATTATGTCCCAAAGTCTCCTGCAATAGAACTGTTTGGCCATTTCAAAGATTTTTAGCAACGAATAGATCAAGCTTCTTTTTTCATTCATTCCGGATATTTTTCCACAGCCCTTGACGATGAAAAGTATGGCATCCATTATCGCTTCATGGAAAACAGTGTTATAGAGTTTGGAGTAGCACAGCTGGAAACATTCCAAGCGCCAGATGACTACAGTGAACTGCTGGAGCTGTCGATTGCTTTCTTTAAAAGAACGTCTCACAGAGTAATCCATTTCTGATATCCAGCAGCAATTCACTGTGCCCGCTGGATGGCCAGAACCATTAACGCCATGATACTGTGGCTATTCCGCAAAACAGTATCAACCATTGGATCTAGGGTCCTCCGAATCCCTGAAGTTGTGTGGTCCATAATATCGCGAACAAATAAGGAAGTGAGGTCCGTCTCTTATTGACTGCTGTGTAATGTGTATGTCAGATACTGGGTCCAGAGCCCATCATCTGCAGCTGCTCCAAGAAATTATCTGTCCCCTTGCTTTTTAGTCTGCCGGCATACCTTGACATGGTTCTCGCAGAAGCTGCCACCACAGCATTTGGTCATCAATTAATATGATACATGTGTGAACTATGATACCTGTCACCTGTGTGAGCTACTGATAGGATTTGGATTCTTTAACGATAATGTCTCGGTGGAAGAGAAGAAATTACTGGTCATGGCTCTACTGTAAGAGGGGTACGATGCACCTCCAAAACGGATTTCACTCTTCGTCAATCCAGAAACAAGGGTACTTCATGACTACGTCATGTACACGGCGTTTTATAAGATCCTGGGTGAGGAATTCTTGCAAAATAACTCCAGCGAATGGCTACTCCAAGAATCATATATAAAGAACAGATGGTTGCCACCTCTGTGAAGGTTGTGAACGATCTTGCAGAACGGAAGTTGTCTTTGATTCACGAATTCCTCGTTAACACGCAACGAGGAATAAAATCAGATTAAAGTAGTTAAAGGCACTATAAGCAAGGTCAGTGTGGCAGTAATGGGATGAGCTATCAAAAACTCGAGAGAAACCGGCAACATGAGCTATTGGTGGATTTGTGGTAACTGCATTATTACTTTGAATAGAGGGCATAATGTTTTGTATAGCATTCGCCGTTCATTGCATTCAGTAGATTGTAATTGTAATTGTAATTACGACGATTTATATGGGTATATTTCACAACCGGAGGCAAATTCAGAAATAGAATTAGAGAAAAATAAAGTCATGCAAAATTTAAAACATTTCTTACACACATATTAGCATGGCAGTGCTGAAGCATACTTAATATTGAGCAGAGCTTAAATTTGACAGATTTGGCCTAATTTTTCATTTTAGTTTTTTACTATGTGAAACACATACAACTTTGATTCCTAAATATTTACAACTCCGTTACGTACTAAATACACACTACAATATACCACCACTGTTTATAATCAGTGATTAATTAGTAT
The DNA here is from genome assembly GCA_020284085.1 of Aporrectodea caliginosa. Lineage (NCBI taxonomy): Eukaryota > Metazoa > Annelida > Clitellata > Crassiclitellata > Lumbricidae > Aporrectodea > Aporrectodea caliginosa. Next base: position 26,103 of record JACEVL010000255.1, on the reverse strand, counting down.
CAAGTGTGCATTAAATTATTACACAGCAAAATAAATTATTATGACGATAAATTATCTACATATACCATTAAAAAAATTCATTTTAATAGAAAATAAAGTAACGGAGTTGTAGTAACGGAGTTGCAAAATATTCATAATTAGGTCTCCACGCTTACAGGGCGAGTTAAGATATAAAAAATAGTTAGTTTATAGTGGCCAGGCTGTCAATTTCAATATTATTTTTGAGAGGAAAAAATATATATAAACGCAAAATGCCATAATTACCATCACGGAGTTGTAAATCTTTTTATACTATTACATTACCGGATAAATTTGTGAAAATTGTCAACAGAAGCAAACATCCATATTGATTTCTTTTTGGTAAAATCAATGCAGAAATGTTCTCTGCTATTGAAGATGTCAATTCAAAAAATTGAGTTTTCAATTTATTCCACAGATGGCAGAAACCCATTCGTAACGGTGTTGTAACCAATATTTGAAGACAGAGGGCTTTATTTATTTTTTAATTATTTAGTTCGTTAATAAGTTAATAAAACCATATGGAGCAATGGATATATGTCAGTTAATGATCTAAAATTATAAAACATCAGTTCAGCGCTTCAGCTGTTACCCTAACGTAACGTTGAATTGACACACCATTAGAAAGGACAATGCAATTTCGGGTTAAAATTGGAATTTATAAATTTTTCTCTCATATTAATCATCTAAATAATATAACAGAAATAATTTTTTATAACTAACTTATGCCCTATAATGTGTTTAAAAATAAAAAATTATAATTTTACACTTTGTGTAAGCCGCTGAAAGGAGAAGATGGAAATTTATCTAATTTGCCTCCGGTTGTGAAATATACCCATATAGCGTTGTTGGTAGCAAGCCACTTCTAGAACGCTTAACAAAACTGTCTACTGTCAGCGCAAATGTTAGTGCTCGTGATTAAGTAATAAGTGCATTTTTAGCTGGTTTTTGAAAATGGATACATTGGTACACGGCAGCTGATTGTACTGAATGACTATTTCACGTACTTTGCACTGCTACTCTACCACTACACTGAAGTTTACATTTTTCATGCGTGTTTACTATTTAGTGTGTTTGCTGTTTAGTATTTTACTATTTCACTTGACGATTTTACTGAAACACTATATATAACAAACTTTGATTGGTTTGTGCAAGTCCTAAATATTATTTTATCACGCTAAAACTTTTCCTGGTTACTCTTTCTATCTAGTATCACGCAATGATGGGTTGGAGAATAACTTTCTAACACTTTCATTTTTTAGAAACACCCTACTGTGTATTGTGCAAGATATTATAGACACAGGCTATTGAACTGGTAGATTGGTGCAGGAATCAATAATTGATTAATAAACCATCATCAAATAACAGCGTCTTTATCTCAAGGCAACACTGGCTTCTTTTAATCATAAATAATGTAACCTTTTATTTCCATTTAGTTATACAATCTTTCTGCTGTCTCGGAGTTGTTAAGGCTGAGCGACATTACTGCTTCTAGTATTGTATCTAAAGATTTATATAGCGCCTCTCTCAGAATAACTATTCAGAAGCCTTCTCACCACGAAAACCACCGGGGAAAAGAAACGTCTTTAAAGATCGAGAGACCAAAGAGGAAAAAACTAGTCATTAGTTTAGCCCTTAAAGAGGGAGTAAGGTCATTCCAAGTAGAGGGACCAACCACAGCAAATGCCCGGCGTTGAGCCAAGGCAGTCCTAATCCTAGGAACAAAAAGATCTAGCCAATCAGCAGAGCGCAAAGAACGAAATGAGGTAGCAGATAACGGCTTTCGCTCATAGTCAGAAAGATACTTTGGGGCACTGCTGCGCTTTTGAGTCTGGAAAGAGGATATTATAATGGATGCGCGCCGTGATAGGAAGCCAGCGCAAGACATCAAGCATATATGTAGAGATATGCCAAAAGCGAGGGAGTCGGGCTATGAGCCTAGCTGAAGCATTTAAGACCGATTGAATGGGGAAAGACGCTGTTTCGGGAGGCCCCTAAGAAGTGAGTTGCAGTAGTCAAGTCGGGAACAGCATGTACTATGGTGGTAAAGAGACAGGAAGAGACCGATCGCCTGATGGCTCCGAGACGCCTCAGTTAAAAGAAGCAGGAGCGAATCAGGTTAGATATGTGCTCCGTGAACATGAGGGAGGAGTCAAGTGTGACACCCAGGTCACGGACAACCAGATCAACTGAGTCTTTGTAGCATTTTGGCAGAGTCGGTTAGTCGACATCCGATAGTGAAGATCAGAAGCAAGACAATCAATAGAACGGACTAGTGATAGTTGATCAGATGATGGACCATGAACGAAAGCTTGGGTATCATCTGCATAAAGATGGCCATTTGCCCTGTGTTTAGAAAATAAGAGCGAGATGTCGGCAGTAAAAGATTGTAAAGGATGGGTCCGAGTACCGAACCTTGGGGACGCCAAAAACGTAACCCCAACCTATTAAGTCCTGGAGTCTCCAAGGACAACCATCTGCGTGCGTCCAGTGAGGCAAGATTTAAACCAAAGGAGGGAATGCCAGAAAGGCCACAGGATAACTATAATCGCTGAAGCAGAATCTCGTGAAACACCATATCAAAAGCAGAAGAGACATCAAAAAGTGCCAAGAGAGAGAGGCGACTGGTCAATAGCTACATATATATCCGACAGAAGGGATAACAGAGCAGTTTCTGTGGAATGTTGACCCCTGAATCCAGATTGGGCTGCCGGCAGAAGCCCAGCTTGCTCAAAGTAGGGAAGAAGCTGAAGTGAAACTAGTCTCTCAAGGGTCTTCGAGAGGAACGAAAGATTGGAAATGGGCCGGTAATTTTGACAGGCATTTTGGTCTAGATTTTGTTTCTTCAGAGATGGGAAAACGATGGCCCGCTTTTGGGAGGCAGGGAGATAACCTTCAGTGAGTGACCTGTTAAATACATAAACCAGAAAAGGAGCTAAATCATTCAAAATTTTAACCATGACAAATGGCGGAAGAGGGTCGAGTTCACAGAATTTTCTGTTTGAATATCCAATTATTTGACGAAGTTCCGTTTCAAGAATTGGGCGGAAACCTCCAAAACTGTTTTCCGTGTGTGAATACTGCGGAGGAGGCGCATCAGCTGTCGTCGCTCGAAGGTTGTCAATCTTCTGTGTAATCATTTGGAGGAAATCGTTTGCAGAGAAAGCAGAAGGACCGGGCGAGCGCTTGTCCTGTCCCGTCCCAGTAGGCCGGAGATTGAGGACCAAAGACGTTTAGGGTTGTCCTTATGCTGTGTGACGAGGCTTTCCCAGTGGTCTGCCTCTTTCTGACGATATATATATATATATATATATATATATATATATATACTTTATTTCGCACAAAGCAGAACAGAGAATCTAAGCAAACTTAGCAAAGAAATACAAAAAATACAAACACTCCTTCCCAAACAGACTGGGAGACAACTCAAACTATTGCTCCTCTCGAAGCATAAACGTAGTGGACCTGCGATCTCACATAATACATGTTGTCTTTTACGGACAAACCATAACCAGTAACTAAATTAATATGCTCATGGCCATAACTGAATATCAATGACAGCATATTTAGTGTACTATTATCCACCGTTAGCATGTCTTTAAGAAATTTAAACATAGCAATAACTCTCATAGATTTAAAGTCCAAACTGCCTAAACCTGCAATAACTTCTCTTACTGATTCCCATTTGTGAAAACCAAATATTTTACGATACACATTATTCCAACAAGCATTTAGTATACTCAGCTGAGATTGAGAAAATCTCACAGCAACTGAGCCATATCTTAAAACTGGTAAGCTATAAGTCTGCTGTAAGTAAAGCTGCATTAACTCCGACAAACTTGAAGAGTTATTGAAAATATTATTGGAAGCTGCATAAAAATTGCGCATTATGTAGTCTACATCACAACTTACTCAGTTTACTGCCATCAAAAAAGATGATTCCCAAGTATTTAATCTGCTCTGACCACTCAACCTTTTTGTGACCTAGGAACATATCTGGTAGGGAAGCCTTGAATCGAGGTCCGAATGCTAAGCACCAAGATTTAGTACAATTAAACGTCAGGCCTAACTGACTACTAACGACATCACAATTATCTAGTAAGGCCTGAAGCCCTATTACAGAAGCCGATAACAAAATGATTATTATCTGCATACGTGATGCAACCAAGCCAGGACTTGTTAATACAACAAGTATTATAGGCGGTGTAGCGATCGAAGTTGGGCCACCCACTCGCAGCGACCGGCAGGTTCACGAGATCGCCGATATCGTCTTTCATCTTATATTATAAGTCTTGGTCTGTTTACGTTGTCCTTCCGTTTGTTTGTTTGTATGTTTGTTTCTATGTATGTATGTCCGTCATCTAAAGGTTCCGAAACGGAACGCTTTAGCGATTTACAAAATTTTACAAAACATTATTACGCCACGTCATGGTCAACGCGACTATTTTCAGCTCGCAATTTTATTTAAACGCCGATAATTATGGACATTTAAAATTATCAACTGCTTCGACGAGGCTATCTTATAATAGCATGGCCATTTGTCCACGTCACACTGGCTAAATATGCAATCTTAAATTACGTCACGCCTGCTAATTATGCAATCTTACGTCACGCAGGCTAACGGCAGAACTTCGTCTATTATTTAACAAATAATACGCCTATTATAATTTAGAGATAACCCGTCTAGTACGGGGAACAAATAATACGCCTATTTAAGGTAGAGATAAAAACCCGTGTAGTACGGGAACAAATAATATTGCCTATATATAAATTTGCTTTGCCCGTGCAGTACACGGGCAAAGCAACTATGTTCACCTCTAAATATCGTTTCCATTCAGATATATGGACATTTTTTAAATATTTGAAGCCCATCAGCAAATATAGTAAGTAAGTAGCCTTTATTTGCAGCCGTTAAAAATTACGCCTGGGGAAAACCCGGGCGAACGCCGGGTAAAAAAAATGCTAGTATTATATAACGAGTGCATCGAAAAAGTCTACGGCATTCGCAATCAAACCATAACGCAAGCGGTCTATGCCGGGCGCGGACTTCCAAAGTGGTAGCATTTTGGTTGAGTAGTTGAATCATTGTAGTAGAGTAGTACCAGGTTAAATAGGTATGGGCCCTATGGGGATAAGATAAATCCTTGTCGTTCTCACGTTTTTGTATGAAAGTGTTCTGTGATCTTTTTATCTACTTTGATGGCACTTGATGATTTTCGATATATCCCTTGTAAAAGTTTGATCAGTTGCTCTGGTATTCCTGCATTTTGCATCACTCTCCACATTCTATCGTGCCATATGCTGTCAAATGCTTGTTTGAAGTTGATAAAGTTGATGAAGACTTTCTGGTTGTGTTCTATCCTTTTTGCAAGTATCTGTCTCATTGTGAAGAGTTGATCAATAATTTTGCTTCTTCCTGGCCTGAACCCGGTTTGCTCTTCTCCAAAATGCTCTTTCAACGTACTGCTTCATTCTGTCTTGTATCATTTTGGTGAAGACTTTTTTCAACATAAATGGAGGGCTGGTGAAAATCTCCAATTTGCTGACAACATTGGCCTCCTCACTAGAAGCGGACCAGAACTACAGGATATTACGACACAGATTGACGAAACCAGCAAAAGATTCGGCCTAATGATCAACGCAGAGAAAACCAAGACAATGGTGATTAAAAAGACCAAAGAGACACCAATAAGGATCAACATCCAAGGAGAAGCTATTGAGCAAGTGGAACAATTCGTATACCTAGGAAGGCTAATAAACGCAGATGGCATCAACGATAAAGATACACAAAGAAGACTTGGACGCGTTTCACATGCATTTGGAATGATGAACAGGATATGGAGAAGCAGAGAATTGACACAGAAAACCAAGATTAAAATATACGAGACGATGATACAACCCATTTTCCTATATGGATCGGAATCCTGGACAATGCAAAAACAGGATGAGAACAGAATTCTTACAGCAGAAATGAGTTGGCTACGGAAGATCGCAGGGATTTCAAGATTGCAGAAAATAAGGAATGATGACAGTGGAAAGCATTGGGTATCCAATGAAACAACCCTGCTAGACAAAGTCGTGCAACAAAGACTCCGATGGTTTGGACATGAAGAAAGAATCCCAGTTGACCGAATTCCACACAACGCACTACATGCAAGATTCGAAGGAAAAGACACAAAGGCGGACCAAGACAACGCTGGATAGACATATTATAAATGAAGACATAACATCACATGGACTGACACTAATGGGAGCAATGGACTTGACCAGAGACAGAGGACAACGGAGGTCATTTATTCGTACCCATCACCGCCAAGTGGCTGGCGTCAGGAACTGATGACGATGATGATGATCTTTCTGCTAGCATATTTTTCGGCCTATAATTATGTAATTCCTTTGTGGAATTATTCCACATTATTCCTTTAATGGTAGGCCTAATCCGCATTAAATAATCACTTAAGTGCCAGTTTAAATTCTTAAATTCATATCAGGAAGCCAGTAGAAGTTTGTAGTTAAGTGGGAGAGTGATTCAGTAGGACAGTGATTCAGTAGGAGAGTGATTCAGTAGGAGAGTGAGTTCCATGATAGTGTTTTCAGCTTGAAGTCTATAATCTGTTCTTTTAATCGTTTTAAAGAAGAAACTGAACTTTTACGAGGATTGTTTTGCCCAACATGTCGCATGGGTGTTCGTAAATCATAATAAGCATTTACTTCACATTCTATTGCGCAAAAGAACATAATTTAATTACTTACTCATTAGATATTTCAAATTAAATTACAGATGAAATGAAAAGGGCGTTTTCAGTGGGAGCGACTTTGTCTTGTAGATGAGGAGATTCAGTTTCATAGGGGAGACATTGTTTCGAAATAGAGTATCCAGGGGAAAACATTGCTTGAGTCAAGGTAGACTATGCTGGGGCAGATTTTATACCGTGACACCTATCGTCATGTGCCTGTTTCACCTCAGAAGGATCCGACACGTTGCTCTAGGTTTCTGCTGGATTCAGCATAATGTGAAAACACTGATAGCCTACGAAGCCTATTTCTGGCAAGACTCATAATATTATACGTGTCATTAACCACGTCTAAATAGACACAAATACTTACATTAACCCTCGGGCTATCAAGCTTTTTTGTGACATCGGTTACCAAGGGGGGGTTACCACACCCCTGGATTTCGTGTTTGGTTTCACATATCATAACTTGTAATATAGCAATGGATTCAGCATTCATTTCTGCACAGAATAGTATATTTAGTTGTACATTATGTGAATGCACCTCGAAATTACATCATTTTTTAACAACGGAACCCATTAATCAGCAATATTTTATATTATTGCGTACATTTTGTACTTTTTGGATAAACAAATATAAGATTATGTGTGTTTTAAAACTAATCTATGTATAAAAGATACATACTGTCATCCCTACATATGTTTAAATAGTATAAATGTATTGTACATCCATACATATATATCCATACATAAATATCGGTTTACGTTGTAATGCTGTATTCAGCCATTTTCACACAGATTACGCGTAGTATTATTTATTTTGATCACTTCCGGTATTCAAAAGACAAATATGTAGGCATGAAAATGAAGCCCTTCATTCCCTCTAAAGAATGGTATCTTTGTTTCTCTTCCAGGAAGACAAATAAATACGCTACAGACAAAAACTAAGGGGGAGTGCTTCCATTCAGCCATTTTTCACGCATATTACGCGTATTATTATTTATTTTGATCACTTTCGGTTTTCATAAGACAAAGATGTAGGTATGCAAATGAAGCCCTGCATTCCCTCTAAAGAATGGTATAATTGTCTCTCTTCTGGGAAGAATAGTCAATAAGCTATAGTCGAAAAACTAGGGGGGATGGTATCCACCTCCTCTGGTGCCTCTGGTATATCAGGTATAACGTTTGAATGGCGTGGGCTACCACCATGATGCTTACCTCAAAATGTGCGCCAATGAATCTACTACAGCTACTTAAAATGCAAAAATTATATTCCATATGGGAAAAAATTATGCATAAAAACGTAAGGGGGGGGTGGTGGTAACCACTCCCCCTTGGTAGCCCGAGGGTTAAGACCAATAGCATTAGCTAACATGAACCTGTAGTTCATACCCGAAAACGCAAAGTAAAAGGTTCGGTCTCGGTTCTCAATTGCGACATAAGTTCAAACAACTCCGTGAAACAATGGCGCCTGCTCCAGTATCTGACTAGTTCCTCCCTGTCATGTTTCGTCTGCCCCTCTCCCTATCTCAGGCTTGGTAATTTGACTCAGCGCCTTGCTTCCACAGACCATTGTGAGACCAAGGTGTTTAAACTTTTAAAGAACGAGATTTGGCTGGTTTTGTACAAGTGTCTCCACAACGTGGTTCGGCTAGCTTTTTGCAAGTGTTTCAAGAAAGTGGTTTGGATAGTTTTCATACAAGTGTTTTGAAGAATATGTTTCGGCCAGTTTTCATACAAGTGTTTTAAGAACGTGGTTTGCCTAGTTTATGTGCAATTCTATCAAGACATGTTCAGCCAGTTTTTAAACAGGTGTTTCATGAACGTGGTTCGGCTAGTGGTTCGGCATGTTTTCGTGCAATTAATTGTAGAACGTGGCTCGGCCAGTTTTCGTACGTGTTTCAAGAACGTGGTTCTCCTAGTGGTTCGGCATGTTTCATGCAATTGTTTAAAGAACGTGGTTCGGCTAGTTTTCGTAAAATTCAGGCAGGATAAATTATGTGAAACTACTTCTAAAGATTACATCGAGTTAAAAGTAGATCATATTCGATTGTCATGAATGTTTCAGTAAGCGCCGTTCCTGAGCAGATTAAATTTATAAACCAGTTCCAAGCTTTGTTTGTTATCAGTGAATTTCAAGAACGCCTCGATAAAGAAGTTACGATTACTAAAATCGAAGGAGAAAACTACAGGTGAGTCTTTGTTTTATGGGCGGATTATGCCCTCGTTTAGGTTTTATGTTATGTATTTCCAAATTACTCCTACCTGTTTGTAGGCGACCTTGTTAAGCAGGTACTTCATGGACTTTTATTGTACTTTCCGGGTCCAATATACACTCTGGGACACTATTTGCGTTGCAGTCACTTGTAAACACATAAATTGCCATAATACGTGTGATGAATTAAAGAGTTAAGCTAAGGACCTGTACATGCGCATACACATGCATACGCTTGTGTATACACAGACGCAGGCAAACAAAATGACAGGTAGGCTACATAGAGACGTAGACCACATCCAAACAGGATTTGGGGTGAAAGCTGAGCAGGGTCGAAGCAAATTGCTCGCTGACGAAAACAATTGACGTTTACATTTATTTACATTTAGTATTTACAAGTAGACGTAAACAGGTAAGATAAAGTTTCGTTCGTCATAGTTTGGTCTCAGGTTGGCACAAGTACATACTACATACGTATATATAAGCTGTTGCAGCTTCTTCTCCTCGTATTTCGTTTGATTTTTCAGTTCTCAGGTTTAGATTAGAAACTTCAAAGTGCATTACATGCTTATTTTTAGGACATGAGTTCTGTTCTTTTCTGTGTTTCTGTGTATTATTTTGATCATTGTTACTGTACGTCTTACGAAATTAAACATTTCCATAAACAATAATACATACGTGCATGTATGTATGCATTATGCTTACATACAATAATCATTAAGCTGCAATTGGTACTTTTCTATTATAATTATAATGTCAAACGTTCTTGAGAATCGCAGTTAAGATATCAGCAGTATACTAATTATTATTCATGGAGGCAGCAAGCATTCCGTGTCGACAAGTAGGCCTAGGCATAAATGTCTGGCCATAATGACTTACACCAGAGGCTGGTCATAATGCTCTCATTTGGATCCAAAACGAGAAAAGCTTTATAACAAGAAAATTATAAATTAACTAATTGTTTTAAATACATTATTTTTGTAAGGCAGATCTAATTTTGAGATCCCTGTCTTTGCCGATTTATGCCAAAATTAGTCCTACAATGAAGCGTTTGTAATGAGTCTTTTCTGACTAACTTCTGAACATTACTGACCTCTTTTTAGCGCAGAAAAGGATAACGAGAGATATCGTTTCCGGATCGAGAATGGCGAATCACAGGCAATCGAACCACATTATGAAGTTATACGTCTGTGGAGCTCTTTTCGGGATTATGATAATATTTTGCTTAAGCATCTGGTACGAAGGTGCAAAGAAACAATTGCCTGGTGTTAACTATTACAACGTCAAAGTCCATCGTCATACGACCACGTCTACTTATAAGCCACTACTCGTAAGTCCGTCTCCCGTTAAACTGGAAGACTTGGAGTCGATTCAGCGATATCATGCCGAAGAACGAAGTTTGTGTGAGCAGAAGATTGCTAACACGACCGAAGCCAACTGGTGTACTTGCATTCCACCCGGTCTCCAAGGAAGGGTTTTCGTGAACATGGTTGATGACTCAGACTGGGATCGAATAGTCGAAGACTTTGGAAGCGACGTTCTTGCAGGTGGGGAGTGGAAGCCAAAGGACTGTGTTTCACACACCCGTCTAGCGATTGTGATACCGTGCCGTGACCGCGAACACCACTTACGAATCCTCCTTCGTCACCTGATTCCTATTCTCAAACGACAGCTTCTCCACTTCCGGGTGTTTGTCGTTGACCAGCGCTTTCCAGCGATCTTCAACAAAGCAGCAACCATGAACATCGGCTTCCTCGAGGCTGCCAAGAGGTTCCCATTCGACTGTGTCATCTTCCATGACGTCGACATGATCCTTGAAGATGACCGATCGCTGATGACCTGTGGCACCGAACCCCGCCATTTCGCCCGATCGGTCGACAGATTCCACTATCGACTGTATCCAACTTTTGGTGGGGTTGTATCTCTGAAGCCAGAACTGTTTCGGAGGATCAATGGATATCCATTGAGATACTTTGGATGGGGAGGAGAGGATGACGACATGTGGTCCAGGGTAAGACGAATTTCAAGCATCTATGCGCCACCGTCGGCAATATCACGCTACAGTACAATACCTCATGGAAGAGACGCCACGAATCAGGAAAACCACAGAAGACATGCGCTAAATGCAATCGGATTTGCAAAAAATGTGAATGGTTCATTTGAAGGTCTGTCAGATTTGGATTACAAAGTCAACGATGTCCAGATGGCATCTCTTTTTACTCGCATCCAGGCTGACATTAACATCACGAAACTATCATCGTATCCATCTTATCCCATTTCACAGTATAAACGATCGGCCGGAATATGCCTCGATAATGACGTAATCATGACGTCAGGTGGCATATCTTGGAGTTCATGTCGATTTTGGTGTGATTCCCTTCCTGATGAACCATGCTTTGGATTTTTGTATCTACATGGAAACTGCACTATTATTCGAGCAGCCTGCACACTGACTTTGAGGGGAAATGCATGGACGTATGTAAAAGACGCCCAATTGAAATAGGGAAGAAGGCAACCATTGAAAATGATAAAATTCTGTAACTTATTGAAAATCATGATCGCTTGATTGGCATTTCTCAGAGTAGGCCATAGAAGAAGGAGACGATGACTAACTTCGCTTGCAATATTTTGATAGCGCTGTGTAGCTGTTGTAAACAACACTGGTATAAAAAAAACCAGAGTACACGATTGTTCCATGAAGTTCTATGTAATAATAATTATTGATTTTGAAATTAAAGTTGTCATGGATTGAACACTGTTACCTCATGTCTGTAATTTGCCAGCATGGTTTGACTGAATCACCTAGCTATTATGATGTCTGAATTAAAGTGCTCCTCTATTTGTGACGTTTGCGTTTAAAACTTGTATTGAAAATTTATATAAAGTGTAAACCATGACTGTTGCTTGCCAGGAAAGTTAAAACTGACTCGTTGAATGACTGGTTGGGTTCGATTATTTTTAAGCGAAAAATCATTTTTATTTACACATTTTATACTTCCACAAGGCAGGACATAAATCACCACAAGAATTCTAGTTATGCTTAGTGTAGGCCTACGGGATAGAAGACAGTAACAGCTTTATATGATTGCATGTCTCTTTCATGTGAACAGCATGCCCTACAATCCTACATGTATTGATGGACACGTATTTCCATGGTGTAATAACACAAATGCGCCAAACAATACTTCAAACAATACTACAACATCTTTGCAGAAGCACAAAGTAACGTTTGCTCAAAAGAAATAACAGCCTGAAAAGTGATCTTTTTCCTCCAGCCATATCATTGGACGAGCACACTGCATAGACGGCCGAGAATCATTAATCCATGTTCTGAGATTGACATCGCAAGTTGTACACCAAATACGAAGTGCCCAACCTTTATCTTGATCGCCAACTTTACATCCAAAATACAGTTTATACGCTTTATTGACAAGCGAAATCATCGCCTTCCTTTGAGATTTCAAAGTGAACTCGCCGCAGATGTAACAAAACGCATCAGGGCTTTGGACGCATTTGCATGACATTTCGGACTCAACAGGCTACTGTAACGTTTGAAAAACAGGAAAATATTACCGTAATGGTGAACACACATAATACTTATTGTTACTTATACACTGCTATACATCAATACAAGTACAAACGCGTCTGTGTATGCGAGCTCTTTTTGTAGCCTGTCCTGCCAACATCCATCGTGATTAAGCATATCCATGCATGCCCAGGCATGCCTAAGCCTTACCATTTACAAAATCCATAAGTTTTCAGGAAGCAAAACCTCTGTTCTCCAGTGTTTCTTATGCAAAGTCACATTGAGTGCAAGATATAGTAAGTAAGTAAATATATTCTTTATTGAAAAACCAGCAGTAGGGTAGAGCGGTGTCCAGTCAATTCGGCGCAAGACAATTCGGCGACAGACAGTTCGGCGCGGTCAATTCGGCGCAAGACAATTCGGCGCATGGACAATTTGGCGAAAGACAATTCGGCGCAGCTATTTCCGCACAAAACCAGATTGTATTGGCCCAACTGTAAATGTAAATATTTATTATAGGCCTACAGTTATTTGAATTGACTTTTAAAAATAAGTTGGTTTAAAGCATAGTAGATTTGAAATGTAATTCAGCGTCTACAAGCTGTGGTGAATGATTACGAAAATCGTGATCTAGCGTCATTCTTACGCGGTTGTTGTGACAACATTGTCTTGTAGGCTTACACTTTTTAACTTCGTAGAGAATTATTAAATTCCAAGACTTTAAATGACTACTAGTTTTCTTGCATAGTACATTTATATTTGTATAAAATACTACTTACTAATGATTTAGAGAAGTAAAGATTTATAACTTTTAATACACAATCATTGACCAGATATACAGGGTGGGCCAGCATAAATGATCCGACTGTACATGCATATAACTCCGCCAATTTGTGTACGTTATTTATACTGTCTTAATGCGTGAAATTAAAGATATTTCACCCTGGTATTAAGATTCAAACACATTTGTTATTGTAGCTTTAGCCTACATGATGCAGACCGTGACATAACAACAGTCACCGTTTTTGCAGTAACTGGATAATAAATATAGACTAGAAATAGAAGCGTTACTCAACAGTTACCAAAAGGCGCCGAATTGTCTTGCGCCGAATTGACCGCGCCCAATTGTCTGTCGCCGAATTGTCTTACGCCGAATTGTCATATAGCAGCGGTAGAGCAGCGGTTTTCAAACTTTATTTTTATTGTACGCCCAGGTAAAAATTGAATTTTGGCGTACCCCCAACAAGGTCAGATCAAAAACAACATACGAGCGTGAAGTCCCCTTGTAATTAACAACGTCTTTTAATCAATGGTGCAAACCGGGTATTAGTCATAGGTAGAAAATTTTAAAAGTAAGATAATTTTAACTTAAGAATGTAGTCATATCAACAAAAAGAAAAAGAAAATCATTAGTAGAAAGTGTTAATGTGAGCAGTTGGCTTGTTTTGACAAGCACAGATTTACAATATTTGGTTTAGCCTAATATATAATTTTGTCAATTTCAAACGCAACTCTGGTTCGAGTTCAAGCTTTGTTCTGTATTTGTTTTTGATCGCAAGCATAGCTGAAATATCTGTTTCACACAGACATGACGTGCTGAAAGGAAAAAAATTTAACGCTCGGTCAGAAATTAATCCATATTCAGCTCTTCGTTTCAGCCAAAAATCACACAACATGCCTTTCTTGAATTCGTTCTTCAATCCACAATAACATGATAGTTCAACAAACTGGTCTCTTTCCTGGACTGAAAAATCAGCCGGCAACACTATACATCCCATGGCATACACTCATAGAAATGTACAGAAAAATAAGCGAACGGTGGACGTAGAATAGCTAATAAAAGAAAGATGGACATGAAGTCCATAAACTTATAGAAAATTTAAAAAAATTGAAATTTTTCGCGTAGGCCTACCCCTTAGCGAAACCTGGAGTACCCCCAGGGGTACGCGTACCACAGTTTGAAAACCCCTGGGGTACAGTGTTCTAAGACGCTCCCTGGGGTAAGACGCCCACCCCATGGTATCTGATTTTAGAGTGTTCTAAGACGCCCTCTGGGGTAAGACGCCCACCCTCTGGTATCTGAGAATCTAAATGAAAATAACTTTACCTACTTAGTTCATCAATGAGCTGCCATCTAACGAGTGCTTTTGAAGTACTTGCATGAGTTAGGGCGGTTACGGTTTGCCAGTTATTCATTTTGAAAGATTTTACACCTTCGTTTTATCAGACAAACATACAAGTTTTTGTTCCTGACAGCATTAAAACTTTAAATTTTATTTCAAGGTTTTTAGTGACGACACTAATAAAGGTGTCAAGATTATATGGGTATATTTCACAACAGGCGTCAAATTCAGAAATAGAATCAGAGAAAAAGAAAGTCATGCAAAATTAAAAAAATGTCTTACACAAATATTTTACTAGCAGTCCTGAAGCATATTTGATATTGAGCAGAGCTTAAATTTGACAGATTTGGCCTAATTTTTCATTTTAGGTTTTTTACTATGTGAAACATAATATTATACAACTTTGATTCCTAATTATTCACAACTCCGTTACGTAATAAATACACATTATAATATACCGCCACTGTTTATAATTAGTGATTAATTAGTATTAAGTGTGCATTAAATTATTACACAGGAACCTAAACTATTTTTACGACAAATTTTCTACATGTACCATTAAATAAATTCATTTTAATAGAAAATAATGTAACGGAGTTGTAGTAACGGAGTTGTAAAATATTCATAATTAGGTCTCCATGCTTACCGGACGAGTTAAGATACAATAAATAGTTAGTTTATAGTGGCGAGGCTGTCAATTTTAATATTATTTTTGAAATAAAAAAATTATATATATACGCAAAGTGCAATAATTACAGTCACGGAGTTGTAAATCTTTTTTATACTATTACATTACCGGATAAATTTCCGAAAATTGTCAACAGAAGCAAACTTCCATATTGATTTCTTGTTGGTAAAATCAATGCAGACTGGTTCCCTGCTATCGAAGATGCCAATTCAAAAACCGAGAGTTTTCAATTTATTCCCCAGATGGCAGAAACCCATTCGTAACGGTGTTGTAACCAATATTTGAAGACATACGGTTTTATTTATTTTTAGTTATTTAGTTTGTTAATTAGTTAATAAAAACCATATAGAGCAATGGATATATGTAAGTTAATGATCTAAAAATTATAAAACATCAGTTCAGCGTTTCAGCTGTTACCCTAACGTAACGTTGAATTGACTCACCATTAGAAAGGACAATGCAATTTCGGGTTAAAATTTGGACTTTATAATTTTTTTCTCATACTAATCATCTAAATAATATAATATAAATAATTTTTTATAACTAATACATGCCCTACAATGTATTTAAAAATTATAAATTATAATTTTACTCTTTGTGTAAGCCGTCCAAAGGAGAAGACGGAAGTTTATCTAATTTGCCTCCTGTTGTGAAATATACCCATATAGGGCTTCAAATATGGTCGGTTACACGCCGTTTGTTTTGTATTGATCGCTCTATATGGTGTCCTGATGTGGGGTAACACGCCCCGTTTCAAAATGGCTAAGACGCCCCTGGGGGCGTCTTACCACGACAAGCCATTAACGTACGGTATTTTTGCTATTATTATTGGGCATAAGTTCACCCATTAAACATTAAACCTTAAAGTAAGGTTCAGACAACAATGATACCATTTATTATTGTATGAAATAAATTTTTGAGATAAAACTGTTGTTGTTTGCAGGCCTGTGGTATGTAAAAACATAAGATTTCCTGATTTTATAAAAAAAAGATAAATAATTATGGCAGATTCAGACTGCTGAAAATACATCCCGAACACTCTTTCAGAAAGTATGAAACCTCAAAAATATCGGTTTTACGACAACTCGTCGAACGATATTTCGTCTACAACACTTCGTCTACAGACATTTCGTCGAACGACATTTCGTCTACAAAGTTATTTGATATTGTCACTTTAAAATGGAAGCTGGATTGATGAAAGAAACTGTTTCCCGAAATGGAAGTGGGATTGATGAAAACATTCCTGTGTTGAAATAGAAGCTGAATTGATCGAAATAATTCTTCCCGTAAATAGAAGCTGGAAATCAACCTGGTTGCATGGATGAAAATAGGTTTCCATTCAATAGAAGCTGGATTGATTAAATAATCTTGTCAGTAATTAGAAGCTGGATTCCTGAGACCATATAGCACGGTTTAGCGAAACTATAAGAAAGCGGCCTCTGTTGATTAGCCGTAATGGATACAGATACACTTGAAGATGAAATGTCGTTAGACGAAGTGTCGTAGACGAAGTGACGTTAGACGAAACTGAGTTGTCGCGGAACCAAAAATATCAAAAGCTGTGCGATTCGTTTCAGAATATGTCGAAAATTATATAGATTTAAAGCACTACTTTTAGGCCATAAACAAGCTACAGGCAACACTAACGAATATAAAAAAGGGAGCCAGGGACCAAATAAATCCTTATAGAACGATAATTATTATAAATAATTATACTTTCAAACCACTGAGGCTTGTGTAACATTGATAAAATTCTGTATTAGATGCCATGGGGTAAGACGCCCCAGGGGACGACTTACCCCAGGGGCTGGGTAAGATGCCCCTTGATAATTTTTTTAAAAATTCAAATATCTTCATAGTTTGTTTTGTTTGACATCTGTCAGTTTGGCCAATACGAGAGGATCTGGAGAGAATGAAGATGAACATTGCAGAAGCAAAGGAACAAATCAAGAATAGAGAATTCTGGAGACGACAAGTTGAGGACTCATCGTTGACCTTGGCCTGACGGAGGAGAAGCAAAGAGGAAGAAGTTTGGCCAAGTGTTACACTTTGGTTTGTAGTTCCATTGGTGTACTGGATATAAATTTATTGTAATTAACTTCCGCAAAGAATGAAAAATTCCTTAGAGTTGTCTTAGAACACTCTACCCTACTGCTGACCGCATTTTGGTGTACATAGTTAATCAAATAGCTAAAAAAAATTAAATCAGGTTTAAAGCATTAGTGTGACAAATGATGCAATACATATGCAGGGATGCTGGTGATGATTGAAAAGAGTTTTGAGTCTGTTTTCAGGCAAAGCTGCTCAAAACATTTTTAGGATTCCGGTAGGTATCGAGACCGGACCAGTCGCCGTATAGTAGCCTGAAGACAAGTGCGTCCCTCTCCTCACGAAGCCCCACCACGCCGGGGCAGCATAGAGCATCCGCGACACTGTAGTTGCATTAGCTACATGCCTACATCGCTCAGACATTAACCCATGTGCTGTTAGAAGTGGAGGGCATACATCGACTGCCTAGCCTTAATGATTATGTACATGTAGTTTACATGCGTGTCAAAGCTGAATATTAATACTAATGCTTAGGCGTATTCTGGCAGACTGTAATTCATCTAATTTCTCGGTTTATTCTATTCGTGGCCGCAGATTTCTTCGCTCTGCTGCCGAAGGTCAACCAACACTTCAAGAATAAATTGATTATTAGCAACCCGCGACTTGAGATTCTGCACCTTCTCTGTAGGGGTTTGAGAACTATTATATTCTGCCTGAGTTGAGGAACGCCAACGATAAGTTCCTCTTGAAGTAACGCACTACAAATCTGCGACTCATGTTAACCTTATTGGATGCCAAAGATCAAGTTTTAGCTCACAATTTCTCTGCGTCAACGACTTCATGTAGGCCTAGTCTATAATTATACATCTCAGTTATGTGCAATTTACGAACCCCATTTTATTTAGGTGCTAAGAACAGATTCATAATAATGTATCATAAAATCATCTAAAACTAGAAACCTAAAAAATTCCAAATGATTATCTTGATTATATATATTTTATTTTCCCCAATGACAATATAATAACATCCGACCTTAACTTATTGTAAGTAGATTTGGCAATTTATTAATATTATTAATACAATTTGGATACCTGAATTGCACTAGCCTAAAATATAGTCTCACAAAATATTGTACAGTTAACAGCTCTGTATAGTGTACAATGTCTACTAGTTCAGTAGAAGTATTCATGTAGCTAAATTACACAGTAAAGTTGTCAAAACTTTGACTCAGAGCGGAAATCTGTACCGCTTCCTTAACCTTCGCAGGACCAAGCGCGGTAAATAATTACCCCAGGGGTATTTGGATGTTGATTGCGGAGCAACTGTAAGAGTAATAATTTGACGTTTCATGTGTTTACAAGTTAATACCCCAGACATATTCTGACACCATAACCACCTTGATGTCATGTTGTGGGGAAAAGATATTTGAGTTCAAAGTGTCATGGGGTAAATATTTACCCCGCTTGGTCCTCGACGTCGTTATTTTTTCGAACATAGGAAAAAAATATTTTTTAAATATCTGAGCTCAGAAGTAACTTAAAATCATAAATAAAGTGTTGAATCTACCAAAGAATTAAGTTTTGATAGTAGCATAATTGTGGAGAGTCTACTTTCCAAGATAGCGGCCAATATGGCCGTCAAAACACAAAAATATGCATATTCCAGCTCATAGACAAGCTATAATAACAAGCGAAGTGTCGAATTTAGTATTTTCAAGGTCAGGGATTCGATCTGTCGTAACGGCAATAGTATGAGAGTGTTAATTTCCAAGATGGCGGCCAATATGGCCGCTAAAACACAAAACTATGTGTATCTCAGCTCACAGGTAAGATACATTAACAAATGAAGTGTCAAATTTAGTATATTCAAGGTCAAGGAATTGACTTATCGTAGTGGCAATAGTGTGTGAGTGTTACTTTTCAAGATGGCGGTCAATATGGCGCCAAAACACAGAAATTTGTTTATCTCAGCTCATATTTTGCTTTTTGCGGCCATAATGGACGCCATCTTGGATAGTAACGCTCCCATACTATTGCCACTACGAGAAATCGATACGTTGATCTTGAATGTATTAAATTTGACACTTCTTTTGTTATTTTAGCTAAACTTAAAGCTGAAATATGCATGTTTTGTTTCTGTGGCCACATTGGTCGCCATCTTGGATAGTATCATCCCGACACTTTTGCTACTGCGAAAAAACGACTGTTGACCTTGAAATTATAATATTTGACACTTCATTTGCTATTGTAGCTTACCTATCAGCTAAGATATTTATATCTGTGTTTTGGCGGCCAATATTTGTTTTTGGCGGCCATATTGGCCGCCATTTTGGACAGTATCAATCTAAAACTATTGCAACTACGAGAAATCGATTTCTTGATCTTGAAACTATTAAATTTGATCCCTCATTTGTTATTGTAGCTTATTTTGATCTGAGATATACAAATATTTGTGTTTTGGCGGCCATCTTGTCCGCCATCTGGGATAGTAGCATTCCTACACTATTGCTACTATGAAAAATCGATTGAATGACCTTAAAATTATTAAATTCGACGCTTCATTTGTTACTGTAGCTTGCCTATGAGCTGAGATATGCATTTTGTGTGTTATGGCGGCCATATTGGCCGCCATCTTGGAAAGTAACACTCGCACACTATTGGCACTGCAATAAATCGATTCGGTGACCTTGAATCTATTTAATTAGACACTGTATTTGTTATGGTAACTTAACTATGAGCTGAGATATACATTTTTGTGTGTTTTCGCGGCCATATTGGCCGCCATCTTGGAAAGTAACACTTGCACTTTATTGGCACTACAAGAAATGGATTCCTTGACCTTGACACTATTAAATTCGATACTTCATTTGTTATTGTAGCTTACCTGTGTGCTGAGATATTAAAAATTTTGGTGGGGTAAAAAATAACCCCGCTTGGACCTCGACGTATCGTAAAATGTTTTGGTCCTGCGAAGGTTAATTATAAACAACTTAAAATTCCATTTTCATGCCTTGAAGCAGTTAATAGTGTTTCAATTATGTGAACAAAAGCTCGACACCTTAGACTGTGGCGCCTATGAAACGGACCAGGAGGATTTCCTACAACAGAATGTTAAATGGATAACATTTCTGAAAATTAAAATGACAGGCATTACACATTTACGTATGTATGTAACATGACACTTTTGTGGCACCTTGTACATTTGTTATCTCAAATCACGATCAAATGTCTCGATCTTTCTTCGTCTCTTTTTGAGAATTTATAATTCAGCACAGAGCAATAAATAAACCGCAGGGCGGAGAAGACTATGCTGTCAAAATTTCTTTTCTATTTCAAACATTTCATCACATTGTATTGTCTTGTTTTGTATTGTATTGTATTTATAAATTTATAAAGCGCCTCTCACAGTGAACACCAATCAGAGGCGCTCCCAGTGCGAAAGACTCCGAGCGAAAAGAGTGGTCTTAAGACAACGAAAAGAAGCACCTGGCCCACCAGATAGCATCAAAGAACGGGTTGATGAAGGGAGTTGGTTCCATAGTGAAGGACCAATGAAAGCAAAAGCTCGAGATTTAGCCATAGTAGTCCTCGCTCGTGGGACAAGAAGGTCAAGGCGATAAGTGAGCGAAGCGGACGGTGAGAGGTGGCGGAGATAGGCCGGCGAACGAGGCAACAGAGGTATTTGGGAGCTAAGCCAGAATAAGACAGGCACACCAGAACAAGGACCTTAAGCTGGAAACGAGCAGTGAGAGGGAGCCAGTGAAGTTGTTCCAACATATAGGAGGATATGTGCGAGAAGCGAGGCTATCAGCCTGGCAGCCGCATTAAGCACAGATTGAAGAGGGGAGAGGCGCACTTTGGGAAGGCCAACAAACAGAGAGTTGCAGTAATCAATGCGGGAGCAGATGAAGGCATGGACTATAGTCGTAAAGACCGAGGAAGAGACAGAACGTCGAATCGCTCTGAGGCGTCTCAGGTGGAAGTAGCAGGAACGGGTGAGATTCTTGATGTGTTCTGAGGAGGTGAGTGTGCTGTCAAGGACAACGCCTAGGTCACGGACACTGGACGAGAAGGTGAAAGAAGGAACGGTTTGTGCAAGAAGAGCGAAGTCACGCTTAGCAAGCTGTTGTCGAGTACCAAACCAGATCAGTTGAGTCTTTGATGAATTTAGTGAAAGCCGATTTGTATTGTATTGTATTTGAACACTTGTTATAGCGCCCCTACCAGATTGCCCATTCAGAGGCGCTCCCGACTACTGCGCGGACGCTGAATCGGAGTTTCACGCCGAAGCGCATGAGCAATTGCGAGTGAAGGACTTGCCCAGGGTCCCTACGCGGCAGCTTTGAGGTGGATTCGAACCCGCAACCCTCCAGCTGCAAGGCACCGAACATACCCCTATACCACCGCGCCCCAGTATATTGTGTTGCGTTGTATTGTGTTGTATTGTACTCCACGTTTATATTGCGACCGAGCCACCCGCAGTAAAGATCCGAGAAATTAATCTCTGATTAACCGACCGACCCGGAATCGAACCCGGGCCGCCGGCGTGGAGAGCGGGCTATCAACCCACTCGGATGAATTAAGTGAAAGCCGATTGGAGGACATCCACAAGTGAAGGTCTTGGGAGAGAGCATTAATGCGACCGGTAAGAGCAAGTTGAGCAGATGGAGGTCCATGGACAAAGGCTTGCACATCGTCCGCGTAAAGATGGCCGGTTGACAGGTGTTTTGAGAAGAGGGCAGGAATGTCAGCAGTGTACAAAAGGTAAAGAAGTGGACCGAGGACAGAGCCCTGGGGCACACCAAATTTGACCACAACCCAGGGGGTTCTTGAGTCACCGCAGATTACCATTTGGGTGCGGCCAGTGAGGTAAGACCGAAGCCAAAGGAGAGGAGGGCCTTTGAGGCCAAAAGAAATCTCAAGGCGTTGCAGTAAGATATCGTGGTCTACCATGTCGAAGGCGGCAGAGACATCAAAAAGAGCCAGCAGCGTAAGGTGCGATTGATCGACGGCAGAGTAGATATCAGAGAGAAGGGATAGCAGAACCGTTTCAGTGGAGTGGTTAGCCCTGAAGCCTGACTGACTGGGAGGGAGTAGCCTACCAGATTGTTCAAGGTATGGGAGAAGCTGCAATGAGACAAGGCGTTCAACAGTCTTAGACAAGAAGGAAAGGTTGGAAATGGGACGGTAGTTTTGACAAAGGTTTGGATCGAGGTTCGGTTTCTTAAGAGAAGGAAAAACGATAGCTCGTTTTTGCGAGGCAGGAAGACATCCCTCAGAAAGAGACCTGTTAAACAGATACAGAAAAAACGGAATAACATCATCAATAATGTCACTAATAATAAATGGGGGAAGAGGGTCAAGTTCATATACCACATCCATAAGATCACGCAAGAAAGGCTTATAATCCTGTATTGATTCGATATTGTTAAAACAAACACTTTTCCATGACAAATTTTAACAAGAGGACTTGCATTTTCATTATAATCATGATGCATGTTATTTGACAAGCGCTCATTTTGGGTAAGCAATATCGCTGAGCGTGGCGAATTGACCAGCTAGTTCAGCAATTGCTGCAGTTTGGCTATATGGGTATATTTCACAACAGGCGTCAAATTCAGAAATAGAATTGGAGAAAAAGAAAGTCATGCAAAATAAAAAGAATTTCTTACACAAATATTTTATTAGCTGTGCTGAAGCATACTTTAATATTGAGCAGAGCTTAAATTTGACAGATTTGGCCTAATTTTTTATTTTAGTTTTTTACTATGTGAAACACATGCAACTTTGATTCCTATATATTTACAACTCCGTTACGTAATAAATACACAATACAATATACCGCCACTGTTCATAATTAGTGATTAATTAGTTTTAAGTGTGCATTAAATTATTATACAGCAAAATAAATTATATTTACGACAAATTATCTACATGTACCATTAAATAAATTCATTTTAATAGAAAAATAATGTAACGGAGTTGTAGTAACGGAGTTGTAAAATATTCATAATTAGGTCTCTATGCTTACCGGACGAGTTAAGATAAAAAAAATAGTTAGTTTATAGTGGCCAGGCTGTCAGTTTCAATATTATTTTTGAAATAAAAAAAATTATATATATACGCAAAGTGCAATAATTACCGTCACGGAGTTGTAAATCTTTTTTATACTATTACATTACCGGATCAATTTCCGAAATTTGTCAACAGAAGCAAACATCCATATTGATTTCTTGTTGGTAAAATCAATGCAGACATGTTTGCTGCTATCGAAGATGTCAATTCAAAAACCGAGAGTTTTCAATTTATTCGACAGATGGCAGAAACCCATTCGTAACGGTGTTGTAACCCAATATTTGAAGACAGAGGGTTTTATTTATTTTTTAATTATTTAGATCGTTAATAAGTTAATAAAAATCATACAGAGCAATAAATTTATGTAAGTTAATGATGTAAATATTATAAAACATCAGTTCAGCGTTTCTGATGTTACCCTAACGTAACGTTGAATTGACTCACCATTAGAAAGGACAATGCAATTTCGGGTTAAAATTAGACTTTATAATTTTGTTTCTCATACTAATCATCTAAATAATATAACAGAAATAATTTTTATAACTAATTCATGCCATACAATGTATTTAAAAATTAAAAATTATAATTTTACTCTTTATGTAAGCCGTCCAAAGGAGAAGACGGAAATTTATCCAATTTGCCTCCTGTTGTAAAATATACCCATATTACTACATGGAGTTGACACTGCTCGGTCAATTTGTCTTTCTAAAAGCATAACTTCACGTGCGCTGCTCCTCAATTGCATGAGGTCATCAGCGTCTCTTCAGAATTTGAAGTTATGAGAATCCTTAATTAATTACGAGTCCCACATATGTCTGGTTTTTCTCCTGCATGAGTGCTGATATGAATATTCAGAAAAACGACTTGAGCAAAATACTTCTGACATTAGTGACATTAGGGTGGTTTCTTTCCAGTATGAGTTCTCATGTGTATTTAAGATAAATATTTCTGACATGACTGGCATTTGCATGTGTTTTCTATTTTATGTATGTATCCCCGTAGGACTCTCAATATTACTGACTGCAGTACATGATACCTGACATAACTAGCATTTGTGTAGCTTCTTTTCAGTATGTCGATGGGTTCTCATGTGCATTTTCTGATCACTACCTCCAGCAAATGATTTTTGACATAATTGGCATCTGCATAGTGTTTCTCCGGGGATGATTCTCATATTCGCCATCAAGCTACCGACTTCAATAAATGATTTCTCACATAATTAATATTTCACCGAACTTAGTCACTGATTGGCTGACCACGGTAGGTAGTTACCCTACCCTGCACCAGGCCCTGCACCCATCTACAGATCGACAAAAATTCGAACGTCCTATGATCTCACCACATACCTCATAGACTTCTAAATCAGCAGCCGGAGGTTGATGAGTAGATCGATACATTGTTACATGTAAGATACAAATATTTTCATTTTAAATCAACATTCAACGCTATTAAAGCAGCAAGTCGCACTACATCTAATTCAAAAAAATTTAAGGGTATACAAACGAAACAGATGTGCTTGAAGACAATAAGTTTTCCATTCTGTTAAACATTTTAATCTATGAGGAGGAGAAGAAGAAGATAAAAGATGAGAGGAAGAGGTGCGTTGTTGTGTGCGATTTGTCCATCGCTGTGCAACGCATCCTAATCCTATACATATAAAGCTACACGCATTTACGCCTTATGCACCCAAAATTTGAATCAACAAATTCAGAATCCCATCCCATTCCAGGTCGAGGGCCCACCACCGAGAAAGCGCAGTTATCGTAAAATCGTAAAGCACCGAAAGAGGAGTCCACAACATTGAGGTTTTTAACAACTTGGTGTGTATCCCATAAATTTATACGCTAGCTATTGCGACGAAAATTCGATTCAACAAATTAATATTCATGATGTCCCTATTGGGGTACAGCTGCAGCATTAAATTTCTACTTTATGTTGCCCAGATATGTTGCGAACCATCCCTTGCGGTTCGCTAGGCGTGCTTTCGCCTGCACTCTAGTTGATTCCTCGCTCATTATTTGATCCGTGATCATCACCCGTTTGCAGCGCTGTAATTGGACCTTGCAGTCGCGCGCTGAGCTGTGATTCGTTAATATTGGCGCTTAATGCTCCCGCTTAATTGTTGGCTATATAAACCCGACGCATGTCATGCGCGTGGTTCTTCTTCGTTCTTCTTGATTCTTCGTCGTTCGCTCTGTGTGAGTCGTCGTGTCGATTGCCGTGGTTGCTCGACTGCTGGTGAAGCTGTGTGCTCCGACGGAAGAAGGACCTGGGTTCGATCCTCGCTTGTGTTCGACTGCTGTGTGCGTCGTGTGTTTTATGCAGGGTTAGTGCTACGTGATTGTATAATCGAAACTGTGTGTTTTAATCGAAACTGTGTGTTTTATCGTGTGATGAGTCATGCGATTGCTATTTTTAGTATCCGTCGTTAACTAAAGACTCATCGTTGATTATCTGTACTTAGGTTTCGAACTCTTAACCTTTGTTTGAAGGACCGAGTGCCTGTGACTGATATGAGAACAGATTTTCGTATGTAATTAACCATTTAATTTGAATCTTATAAAAGCATATAAAGAAATTATCAATGTCTGATTCCATTGACCTAGAACGGAAAGTTACCGAGCTTTGCTCTCTTTTCCAGCAAATGATAGAGCGCCAAACAGATCAGGCAAGCAA